>PVKA01045202.1:0-15697 GCA_004027165.1 Ctenomys sociabilis
CTGAACACAGGAGGATCATTGTGAGTCCAGTCTACATAGTGAGACCCTGTAAACCCTGTAGACCCTGTCCTAAATACAGAAAGAGAAAGAAGAAAGAAAGAAAGGAAGGAAGGGAGAAAGAAAGAAAGAAAGAAAAGAAGAAAAGAAAAGAAAAGAAAAGAAAAGAAAAGAAAAGAAAAGAAAAGAAAAGAAAAGAAAAGAAAAGAAAAGAAAAGAAAAGAAAAGAAAAGAAAAGAAAAGAAAAGAAAAGAAAAGAAAAGAATGGAACTCAGGGCCAGGGAGATGGCTCAATGGATAAGCGCTTCCCTGGCAAGCGCAAGGGCCTGAGTTCAATCCCCGATTCCAAACAAAAACCAGAATTGAATTTGTTCAGCACAAAAATGAAAGCAGGCTAGCTCTGAGGTTGGAGACTCCATGAAACACTGCTTTTTTATCCATAACTTTTTCATTGTACTTGGAAAATATATATTTTAAAAGTCTGTAGTGGTTTTGTCTTGTATCAGTTCTAAAACAAAGAGAACCAAGAAAAAAAATAAAAATAAAAACTTCCTAAAGGTAGAAATTAACATTTGATTCATATTTTTATTATAGAAGTTATGGCTAAATTACATGTTCTCTCAACCACTTTATTTTATTGCATATACTTTAATTTTAAGGACAAAAAAATGAATGCATCAAAAATAGAATATGCCTTCATTAAATGTCATGCACTTTTCATATCTTAAAAAAGAATTTGAATATAATAATGTATATAATATATTGATCTGAGTGCTTATTCTTATTTGAACCAAAAAAGGTTCTAATAGACTTTTGCATGTACAGAATTATTCTGGAAGGATTAAAGAGAAATAGAGAAGATAAGTCTTGAATTCACTCAGTTTTGGCTTAAGTAAAAGTCCAAGTCATCAGAGAAATATTTATGTTATAAAATTAAAAATAAGTGACACTCAAAAAGTCATGGATCTAGAGTAACAAATATGCCATATAATACAAAGTAAATTTCTATTATCATAGTGAATGTTTTCCTCAAAAAACGCTTAACAGTTTTCCCTCAGTGTCCCCAGATAGTAGTTCTAAAACCACATTTTTAGACCAAGAATAACGGTATCAGGCCGAGTGTTGGGGGGCCGGGCAATCCCAGCACTTGGGAAGCTGAAAGCAGGATCACCACAAGTTCAAGGCTGCCTGGGCTGTGTAGCAGGACCCTGTCTCAACAAACAGAACCAAAGAAAAATCTGCAAACACTGAAATCCTTTATGTAAAATGGCAAAGTATTTACATGGAACCTACATCCATCTTCCTGTTCAATTTAAGCCATCTCTGGGGTACATATAATACCAAACAGCATAACTGCTATGTAAATAGTTGTTATGCTCTCTTGTTTAGGGAGTAATAAAAGAAAAAAAGGCAATTGCAAAAATATTTTTGATCCATGGCTTATTGAATGCATAGATGTAAAATCCAAGAATTTAAAGGGTGAGCTGTACACATTGGCTTAATAATAGTTACCATCTTAGTAACCAAAGATTTTCATGAATATATGTATTCTCTCATTTTATGATACTTTGCAAAGTGTCAATAATGTAAGCTCTAGCTGTAATTAAAAAAAAAAAAAAACAGAAACAAGGCAAATCAAAACACCACCTCATTTTTGTAATAACACCTTAGAAGATACAGAATACTCATCCAACTAGTCTCATTTTATGTTCAGATATTCTGGGAAATAATTCTTTCCCCTTCCCCTTGTCTAGAAAAGAAATCACAGCGCATATGTGGCGAGGGTAGGACTAAGCGAAGATGCTGCCGCTTCACATTGGTGCCCCTGCTCCAATGGCACCCTTCTCCACTACTGCATGAGGTCCCCATTGGAAAGGTGAAATATGACCACGGAACATCAGCAAAGGAAGAGAGAGCACACCAGAGACCCTGCAGTTGTTGAACAGTCAGGAATAGCAGGACTTCAGACTCTTTTGTTGATGAAGTTAAGAGTATGCAGTGTTTCTATTCTTTTTTTTTTTTTTTTTTTTTTTTTTTTTTTTTTTTTTTTTTTTTTTTTTTTGTATTTCTTGTGCACTGGTTGTATCTAGATTACAACTGCTATTGTTCTAAAGTATTAAACTTAGCTGAACTAAGTCCACAAGTCAGTGTTAGTAGACAAAAGTTCTGTGGCCCACATTCATAATCCCGGCTCCTTCAGAAGCTGAGGCAGGAGGGTTGAGTATTCAAAGCCAGCTTAAGTAACTTAATGAGACCCTGTCTCAAAATAAAAAAGAGCTGAGGATTTAGTTCAGTTTTCTTTGGGTTTGAGCCCTAATACCCTCCCACACACAGATTGACATTTTTTAGCAAATTTATATAATGCAAAACTAAGATGATATAGAAGATGAATGACGTTACACATATTCAAATTTTTATGTGATTAACATTTAAAGTTTTAAAAATTGTATTTTTAGAGATAGCAAGACAGGTGAGTTATATTTGTATTATGCTGTCACTACATGGCATTAATGACTATTATCCTCACTAAAATTATGTGACATATATAGCTGTATGTATTAAAATTCTGAAGATATTCCTGGTGACAATTTTGTAGTATGTTAACAATATTGGGATTACATGTAGCTTTTTAATATTCTGTGACAAAGTTTATAATCTCCATCAAATTATTGCACTAGTGTAAAAAAAAAGACCACAAAAATAAATAACTGGAACAAAATTTTGATATGCTAAACAATTTTCATCAAAGGTCAAACAACAACCATGAAACAATGAATAGCTTTAGGAGACAGTTTAAAAAGAATAGAAAATTTTTTATCTAGACAAATGAAAACATAATAAAAGGAAGAAGGAAAATGGAGAAGGGGAGGAGATGGAGGAGAGAGATGAGTAGAAGTGTTAGAGAGGTGGAGAAATAGTAAGGAAAGAGGAGGAAAAGAGGACAGAAAGGAAATTGGAAGAAAGAAATCAGGGTGGGATTACCATGCTGGGCACAGATTTATGTGCTCTGGCACTGTACTCTCCTTTGCCACCCTTGCTTCATTGCTTTGGGTACATTAGCTTTAGATTATTTAAGTGTGCATTATACGCAGTCTTTAAGGTGAGAGCACTCATATAAACTGAGATACTTTTTTCTTAAGCTAATGCATCCAGATCAGTACAGATTTGACCCTACATAGTAGGCTCAAGTTTGGAGTGAAGGTTAGTGATTATCTGCTTCAGCAAGACTGCAGACAATACATGGGATCTCCTTTAAAACATACCCCCAAAGGGACCAAAGTGATTCTAGAGAGACGGTTAATTAAACCAATGGATTCCCAGAACATAAATTCGCTGAAAATACTTTTCAGGTCATGCAGTGTGGTAGTGCTAGCTCAGGGCCCTCCTTTCTCAAAAAAGGCAACAAGCCAAACAAGGTAAGGAGATTTACTGGATATCATTTCATGATCAATTTTTACAGAAATTAAGAGTGCTAAATTTTCTTTTACACTAACATGAAAGATTTAGAAAGAGATCTTCTAAAGACACTCCTCAGCAAATGGCACTCAAGATACAGAAATAAGAACTCATTTCTTTGTGCAAGTCATCTTCAACCTCTAATATCCTCCTGATGATTGATACTCAAAAAAGAAACTCTAGAGACAGTTCATGTTTTAAAATATTCATACAACAGTCTTACAACTTTAGAAAGAATTTGCCTGCTTGACTGTGAAACTGAGCTATATTATAAGAACCAAACGTTCTCTCCTGTAGGATTTCTCTGTAGGTATTTTACTTAGCCAACCTAACTTCATTTAATGCTGCTTATGTACTCTGAAGTTTTTTTAGAGCAAAAATAGATTTCTTCTGTTGATTTTCTTTTAAATCCCAGAAGCATTCACTTCTATATAAGTGTCAGAGCTAAAAATTGCTAATCAAAGTGTATGAACCCAATCTGAGATCATTACTGTCAAATCTCTGATCATAGAAGCAGAGTTAGGGTACACACATCACACATTCCTTCCTCATTAGAAGTCTCTACTGCCAGTGCCTGCTGAAAAGTGGGTACTTGATATTCTTTCTCCTTTACTTTTGCTTAAATAGCTTCATCCTAGTAGACTCCTTCAACTTTATCAGCTAGATATGGATACAGCTAGTAATGGCCTGTTACTTGTGAGCATGGACATATACTTCCTGGCTTAGCAAGGAGAAGTAAACAAAAAGAAAAAATAAAGATTATTTAATCAATTATATAGATGGTCTTATTTTATTAAACTGTTAAAGTAAGCAAGAGGCATAGGAAAAGAGTGATTAGGAGCAGGAAGACAGAAGGAAGGGAACGGGAAGGAAAAAGAAGGGGAGAGAAAATCAGAAAATAATGGAGGGTGGAAAGAGAATGGCAATAAGATCTTGATCCATAGTAGGAATAACCATTTATTAAGGTGTTCCTATTTTCTAGGTAACAAATATGTCTCACTACCCACGTATCTTGTGTACATGTAACCATGTGTCTGCCTGCATGTTATGCATATTATGGCTCTTTCATATAGACATTGTTTGTTGTCCACCAAGCACTTTGTAAATAGTAAATCACTCAAAAGGAAATAATCTGTGAGTAATCTCAAGTATTTGTTATACAATATAAGTTTGTGGTGGTTTGAATTGCTGTGTAATTCATCACAATTTCAAGAATTTTAAGCCCCCCCCAAACACAGGAGGTAGTACTAATGTTAATCCCTTAAGCAGTTATAGGAGATGTCTTTCTTTGTATGCCAATAAATATCAGACTCCTAGGGCCAATGAGATAACTCAGCAGATTAAGCACTTGCTCAGGTAAACTCAGAAGTCTGGGTTTGATCCCTGGCATGCATGCCGTGCCAGCCCTGCGCCAGGGTTCCTGAGTCAGCGATAGAGTCCAGTCGTGGTGATGCACACCTATAATCCCAGCACCAAGGGAACCAAGGAGGTTGAAAATAGTAGGATCACTATGAGTCTGAGCTGCATAGTGAGAGCCTGCACCAAAAAAAAAAAAAAAAAAAAAAAAACTATTAGATTCCAGATCCATGACAAATTTTTTCAGTTTATAACAATGAAATTTGAGAAATGTGGCTCTCAATAAAGTTTTAGGTTTAGATCATGTTTTTAAATCTCTACTCGTCATGAAAAATAATTAAGGCTCAAATGTCTAGTTAAACACTTTATGTTTAATCTGCTTTGTAAATTACACTTCCCAGCAACTGTTCACTGATGGTTCACAGTAGTAGGAAAGACACCATATAGTAAGAGGGAACTACTTCTTTCTTTTATGTTAGTTGTAAAATATCTCAGTCATCATCACCCCACACTTTCCAAATCCTGAGGCATTCTATGTGTTTAAAGCTATGAAGATCAGGGCTACAATATGTAAGTATTGGTATTATTCACTGTCTCTCAAGCACTCACTAGTACATGCTTATAAAAGTCACCACACTGTTGAGATCAGGAGTAATGAACATTTTCATCGTTGCAGAAGAATCCTTCTGGACATCACTGCTCTGAGCAAACACCCTCCCTTCACAAAGATTAATACACTTTTGCTCATGAACTCTCCCAGAAACCACCACTCTTCTTCTACCTGTAAGCAACCTGAGGTGACCTATGACCCAGAAAACCCCACAAAGTCATGCAAATCAACAGGCTCAAATCTTCATGCACACATTAAGAACACACATGAAACTGCCCAGGCCATCAAGAGTATGCATATCCAAAAGGCCAGCATGTAATCTAAACAATGTCACATTGAAGAAACAATGTGTGTCATTCCAGCTTTATAATGATAGTTGGCAGGTGCACCCAGGCCAAACAATGGGGCTGGACACAGGGTCAGTGGACCAAATAAAGGGCTGAATTTTTGCTGCACATGCTCAGAAATGAAGAGTAATGCTGAACCTAAGGATTTAGATGTACATTTTCTGATTATTGAGCATATCCAGGTAAACAAAGCACCCAAGATGTACTGTACTCATGGCCAGATTAATGCACCCATGAGCTCCTCCTACCATATTGAGATGATGCTTACTGAAAAGGAACAAACTGTTCCTAAACCAGAGGAGGAAGTTGCACAGAAGAAAAAGATATCCCAAAAGAAACTGAAGAAACAAAAACTTATGGCAAGGGAATAAATTAAGCATAAAATAAAAGCAAATAAAAGTAATGTTGCTTGCCATTAAAAAAAAAAAAACTTTTTAAAAAGACACCCTGTTGGAAGGGAAAACAAAACAATTGCTCCTTCCTCTCACAATCAAAGAACATGAGACACTATGAAGCTCAAGAGACAAACTGGCTTTCTAAAGTCATAATGCTGGTTAATGAGAGAATCAGGACTAAAGTTCCCCTCTTTGTGTCCTGCTCAGCCCCAGATGCTTCATGGGGCCTTTTAATTTAATTCTAGGAATAAATAACACATTTGGGTGACCAGAGCATTTTCCAATCACCAGCAGTTTCTAACTCATATAAAATGAAGCTTTCACAAGTCTCCAGCCACTTTCATCTCTATTTCCACCTCTCCAGGGACCTGTCACATTACTACCACAACCCTCTTCTTTAAACTCTTTTTTAGACTTTCTTTTGATCTCCTTTCTAAGGTCATCTAACTCAAAAACTCAAGCTTTTCCCAGCAGTTCACAGGCTGGCCGAGGTCTCTTAGAAGAGCCTCTTATCCTCAACCTGACCCCTCCACCTGGGACCCTAAACCAACTGAATCCTTGGAAGCCACACACCAGCTACATCCCTATACAGATGGTCTGGTGACTTCAGCCTGGACACTAGAGCAGAGACCAACCCTGAGTCCCTAGCCCTTCAGCTCAGCATTAGACACATAGGGCTGGTTCTTTGGACACATTTCTAGGAAGCAAAAGAGCAAAGAAGAGAATGAACCCCAGCCTTGTGACAAGAACAGTATCACTAGACAGCAGCTTTCTGAGGGCAGGAGGCAGCATCCATGCATTCAAATCCTGTCTGCAGTAAGAGTGGACATGCTCCCCAAGACCCTCCATAGACTAAGACCAGTTCAGCCAAGGACACATATCTGATGCTACTGTGATATCTTGGCTAGTTGTGATATCATCTGTTTTCAAGTGATATAGATGAGAGGGATTTATTTTCATAAAATTGGTGATTATAGAAGTATTATTCAAATTAGAGCTTAATCACACAGGAAAGAAAATTTGAAAATGAGTTCTCCAGATACTCACACATGCCAGAAGTGCTATCATGTTTGTATTTTTGGGAAAAGCTAAAAAAAAGGATTTTTTTTTTATAGTTGCCTAATAGTTTTTTCTTGCTAACGAATAATTTTTATTATTATTCATTACTAAGTTGTTGAACTGTTATTGTCAGTGTACCAGAAATATAGTCCAAAAATCTATACCAAAATCAGAGTCAAGGGCCGGCCAGATAACTCAGCAAATTAAAGTACCTGCTTAGGCAGAGCGAAACAGCCGGGGTTCAATCCCAGGCATGCTATGCTGGCCCTGCCCCAGGGACATGCTGAGACAGTGATTGACACTGGGCGTGGTGGGGCACGCCTGTAATCCCAGCACTTGGGAGGCTGAAAACAGGAGGATCACTACAAGTCTGACACATGTAATGAGACCCTGTACTAAATACATAAAATTAAAAACAAACTGAGAGAGAAGCTGTATTTGGAGAAGTCTTTAAAGGACCTTTTCATACTTGAAGCCAGTCCAAAGATTGTACGTATTTGAATTCAGCAAAATAACCCAACATTGTCCAATAGTCCATAAAATTAGTGGGTTATCAGCAGGACTGGTAATTGTCTGAAGTTGTTGACTTGAGCCTCTTATATCTCAGAATATTAATATGGTTTTATTTTTTATACCTCGTGGTTATACTTTTCTTCTGGGTGGTTAAGACCTAATTAAAGCAAGATCTATATAATTAAAATGTAACTTTTGTATCTGACAAGGTCAGTCAAATCCCCTCAAGATTTCCTTGAAACCACATACAGCACCTTGTAGGTCCTTTGTCAGTGTCAGCCATCTGGATGAGTCATGGCCACTGCTTGACCAATTTGCTCTCTGTGAAAGCATGAGAGAATTTTTTCTCTCTAGGTGACTCCCTTTAGGCACATTGTCGATCACTTTTCTCTGTGAAAATCTCCTTGATCAGAAACTTTGGGACACTATTGAGTTACAGGATGTCACAGCAGAGGTTCACTTAGGTCCTGAGTCCTCACTGACTTTGAAGGGCTAGGGCCAAAAATCTTGGCTATTCTTGTAGCCCCTCTATTCCTCTAATTTTTGGACTGCAAAACTTAGTTGTTAAACATCCAGAAGGGAAGCTTAATGATATTATCGTCCAGCAGTGGCACACCTATATCTGACAGAACAAAATGAAAAAGGGAGATATGTTGGGCACCACAAATCTAGGAAATCAATCAAATATGTGTGGGTGGAACTTGACCCAGTGCCCAAAGAAACGAGGTACCTCACTCCTGAGATGAGCATCCCATCTGGTTACGGTTATCAGTTGCTAGGCAACCTAATGTCATATGTTACTAATTTCACAAAAGCATAAAGGACCATTTCGTTTTGAAGAAAAAAAAAAAAAATATATATATATATATATATATATATATATATGAAGATAGATATACAGCTACTTTCTCTTAGTTCCCTGAGAATAAGAGTTTATACTAATATTGTTTAGACAAGATATGTGTGCATCTTGTTCTCTGAATAACTACTATGAAGTCAATAATATGCAGTTGTATTAATTATTGTAAGCATCTACTAACCTGTTTTGAAACTGTTTCATTGCTATTTTATCCTTTTTTTTCATTAAAATAAATTAAAAACAAACAAACAAAATCAGAGTCAAAGCCATTTCCTGCAGGAAATAGGAAGTTGGGTATCTATGAGCCAGTGGAAGAATCAAGCCCTTTACTTTCTGCTAAAGTAATTTATATAGAAGAATAAAATCAAGGAGAAAGTTCACAAACATGGAAACATATCTCAGCCTTAGTTGTGTTGTACCTCAGCTTCCACCTCCATGCCTTGCCAAAAATACACTTGCAAGAGTTTAGGGAAAGAGAGGAAAATCTTGAGCTGTCAGATGTCACACTTAGTTCTCTGAGGCTGAACCTGAGACACACACTGGTGACCCCCGTATCCCACAAAAGCTGCCTACCTTTGTTCACAGACTAGAAGCAGGAGGCATTTGCAGTGACTGAATTTACACCAGCGTCATCTTCTGAGATATCTTTACCAGTTTTACAGGTTCCGTGTTTTCCTTTGTAGCGAGAGGGTGATAATTTCAAGTGCACAGGAATATTATAATTAAATGAGATACATATCCAAAATGCCTGGCTCTGTGTAGGAACTCCTCACAGAGCAGCTTTTGGTCTCTCCTATTATTGGAACCCCCTGTGTGCTACAGCTCAGTGCCTTAAGCACCTGCCTGGCAAATGCAAGGTCTTCAGTTCAATTCCCAGTAAGCATTATCTGCTATCTCAGTTACTTTTAATTCATTGCTGGGACAAAATACACCAACACCCAAAATTAATGAAGGAGAGATTTATTTAGCTCACAGTTAGAGGAAGTTTCAGTCCACACTCGGCTGGCTCCAAGGCAGAGGGGCACACAGCAGAATGCAGTAGTTTATGGCTGAAGAAAACAGCAAAGAGCAGAGGAAGGAGCATCAGTCACAGCATCTATCGAGCCTCTCTCATTTCCTTTCATGCTGACTATGTACACTGGAGCTCCTCCAAGGAGGTGCTCCTCCAAGGTGGCTTCAGAACTCAAGTTCCTCCCAGGTGGCACACAGAATCCTCCCTCCTCCCCTGTATATATCCTCTAAGTACTGAGTCACTCTAGGGCCTTCCCTCCCAGCCCTTAGTAGCCCCCACCACCACCACCACCAGGATGAGGAATCAAGAAATCGGAAGCATCGTCAAGCCCATACAGCCAAGCTTCTAACCCCTCAAGCTGACACACTGTATCAACAATCACACCTGCCCTCAGGTATCCTTTTCAGTGTGTGAAAACAATCAGAAATATCTAGAAGGGCCACACTATTTCTCAAGAACTTCAGACAACATCCAAGTGAGAAGCCTGGCCTTGTATTCCTCAGCCTTCTCACCTTGTAACCTTTAACTCCTGATCAAAGTCACTGGTTCTCAACCCTCAAAAACTTTAAGAAAAGAGGAAAGTGTTCTTGTCTGGCTCATGTCTCCCGTGCCAAGCCCCACCTTTTACTGTAATCCAAAGAACAGCTGCGCCGCACCCCTGCCTACCTCTAGTAGCAGCCTGCTTTCCCTCCTCCCCACAGCTTCCCTGTAAGTCCCTGCAGTTCACACTAGTGCCATGCACCAGGGTAAATCCCAGGCTCCTCTCCACTAACAATGCTTTCTCAACTGACTTATTAGCATAGCAACCTAAAATGCACCCACTGGAGTCCCCACATAGTCTCTTTCATTTGCAAATAAAAATAAAGGGAGAACAGGACCTGAGGGGTTACTGATTTCCAGGGCCAGTTTCATGGATTATGAAATAAAATGATGGCAGATGAATTGAGAGCAGCAGAGATCTCTGCCACATACTAACTGGAAGCTTCTGAGTAAACTAGTTTCATGACGGTGACAAACTACCTGAGAGAATTCATATCTAAGGAGCGAAGGTTTATTTTGGCTGTTTCAGAGGTTTCAGTCTATTGTCGGTCAGCTTGTCCCTTCTTGGGCCTGAGATAGCACAGCACAGCCCAGCAGAATGCAAGACAGGGAAGCTCTTAACCTCAAAGTGGCCAAGAAGCAACAGAGAGCCAAGAAGGCCCCTGGGTTCCAGCACGCCCTCTAGAGGCGCACATGGGATGACCTCATTTTCCCCCTAAGCCCACCACCTAGAAGTTTTACAGGGGCACTGTGATGGAAACCCAGGCCACAGCATCTGGGCCTTCTGTGGACTCTCCAGATCCGAATCATTGTAGTTGCCTCCATGAACTGGTGTCCCGGTGGCAACAGTGGAAGTAACACAGCGTTCTCACAGTTCCCTTCAGATACTCATGTCAATTTTGCAGCAAATATGATCAGCACCATGTGATCTTACAGTACCTCTACACTTGGCTGCCCTTTAAAATCCTCTGAGAGTTCTTAAAAATCCTGATACCTATTCTGTACCAACACCAACTCTTGGAATCTCTGGGTGGAGATCATATCAGTAATTTTTTAAGATAATGGTAGCTAAGAGTGAAAACTGTTTTGTTGTTGCTGTTGTTTCAGAACTGGGGATTGAACTCAGATCCTTGCACTTACCAGGAAAGTGCTTATTCTACTGAGCCATAGCCCCGGCCCCAAAGAAATTTTGTTTATTTATTTATTTATTTATTTGCCATACCAGGAATTGAATTCAAGACCCTGAGTTTGCCAGGCAAGTACTTATTCTACTGAGCTATCTCCCCAGCCCAAAAACTGTTAAAATGGGCTAAGACTGTTCTAGTGTCCTGTGTTCCTATCAAAGAAAATAGAAACCTAGTTGGCTAATTTAAAGGAAAATGAAACTTAAATCAGCCAGTCACAGGCAGCCAACTAATCCTTAGTTACAATGTCTTGAACTCCACCCTACCCCCAGAATAGTCTAGCTGAGGTAACTGCTCAAACTTTAACCAACAGGATCATTGTTTTACCTCAATGTTCACCATATAAGTTATGTGCTCCTTGGGCAGAATCTCCAACTACTTCCATTTAAGAGCTACTGAATTCATCAATCACTGTCTGCTGAAATTATAATGTGTGACACTTTATCATTTAATGTACCATGGTGCTAATGGTGGCTTAACGAAGTTGAGACTCTTACACCAAAGCTTCTATAGCCTTCTCTGTATATTTTTATTACTGTATTTGTCCCTCTCTAGCAGTTATTTTGGTTACTTTTAACTGTCCTCTTGCAAACTGTCTGTACCTTTATGAGAAGGCTCAAGAATAGGAACTTTTCATCTTGTGCCCCCAGCAGCATTGATGTATAGTAATAATGTTGGTGCTTGTCCACTTGTGTGAAACCGTAACACTGTGTGCCAGGGACTCTTGCTAGGTTGCTTAAAAAATATTCTTTCTGTTAACTCAAACTGTAATCTACAGGGTGAAATGCTATTGTTTATCCCACTTTATTTTTTGTTGTTTTTGTTTTTGCCGTACCTGGGATTGAACTCAAGACCTTGCACTTGCCAGGCAGGTGCTTATGCCGCTGAGTTATCTCTCCAGCTTCACTATTTACCTCACTTTACACCTGAGAAAACTGAGGTACTCACCAGTTACAAAACATGTTTGAAGGCAAATAGGCAGTCTGGATGCACAGAGTAAGCATTTACAAACAGAAGTAGCCAAAGTAGCAATAGTACTAGGTGGTTTATTGATAGCTCCTGAGACCTTTGATGAGCTCTTTACCTGCTTTGTTTCACTTAATGCTCACCTATAGAAACCCTAGAAGGCCCCTAATCAAACTCCTGCCATTATTCCCTTTTATGAAGAGATTAAAACAATAAGAGATTAAGTGACTTAAAACTTAGCCATTCAGATTAAGGCAGGCATTTGAATTCAAGCTTGTCTGATTACTGGCTCTTAATTATTAAATAATACAGCACTTGTTATTTTACTATTGGGTAAGACAGGGAATAATAAATGAATGATATTCTGGTGTCTTTTTCTGTTTTCGTCTCTTTTTTATCAATATTCTCATGAAACACCTATGGTTTATCAGAAGCTCAAATCTTCTCATAGGTTAAAGGAGGAAAAATAGCAGTGTAGTGGTTCTATTTAGGGGAGGAAGAAGAAAAAAACAACTTGAGGGAAATGTGTCTCCACAAATTCCCGAAGACTTGGAGCTCAAGTCAATTTGTTAGTTTGCAAATGAAAGCAATCTCTGCCTTTCACTACTCTGTTTTATGCCTTTAAAATTCAAACAGGAGGCTTACCATCTGCGATGTGTATTGGAAAACCAAGAGGGTTGTGCACACCAAACAGAAGATGTGTTGGATCTTTTTGAATGTTTCTAGTTGCTAGGCAACAGTCTTCCTGCTTTCCAGGCACCAGGACTGTCACCTGGGCTTAGCTCTGGGAAAGTCTTGTATTAAACTTCCAGACATAGTCTGTGACACAGGATTGAGACTGAATCATACTAGACGCATTTGGTTTTATTCAGAATCTCTGGCATTTGTCACTAGCAACAGTCATTGTCAGTGCTGGGTTAACAGTAAAACAACACAATGTGGTTATTTTAGAAACTCGGTATCTTAAACGCTAAGACTCCAAAACTCACATTGAAATGAGCAAAGTAGAAAAAAAAAAAAAAAAAAAAAAGTATAAAATGCACAATATTTTTAAAGAATAGAACTTCATTCCTTCTGTTAAGTTCAGTTATTTCAAATGAGCTAATATAATTATCAAGTAGAAATATATTTCAGTTGTTGAGATTTTCTTTAATTGACCAGTTCAAATAATGCTGCATGTTTTGTAACAGTCTCTGTAAGGGTTCATTTGTGCTGTTCATTTAAGCAGTTCCTATTGATCTTGCATCATCTGTAGTGCAGTTCAGGTAGGAAAATGCTTTCATTATTTTTCCACTTTTTTGTATATGCGATTTTATTTTTGTCACCTTTCTTAAGATATACTTGACAAATTAGAACTATGCACATTTAGAGAATACAAAGTGATGTTGGATACACACATATCTATAATGAGATGATTAAACAAAGCAAATTAACATATCACTCACTTCACATTGTGAAAAGAACACCAATATATTATGTTAGCAATTTTCAAGTATTATTTCCTATAATCGACATGCTGTACAATGGATCTCCAGATATTATTTTTTCTGCCCAGCAGAAAACTCGAATGCTTTGACTAACACCTCTCTATGTCACTTCACCACCACCAGACCCTAGCAGTCACCATGCTGTGCTTCGCTTCTATGAATTTGAGATTTTTAGATTTCAAGCAGAAGTTAGATGATGCCATTTTTTTTTTCCTAAGGCAAGCTTATTTCCCTGAACATAGTGTTGTCCAGATCCATCGACATTGATGTGAAGCACAAGATACCCCATTCTAAATGCCGGTGCTAATCCATTGGGCATATATATCATATTTTCTTTATCCATTCAACAATTGATGGACTCATGTTGATTTCATATCTTGTCAGTTGTAAGTAATACTTCAGTGAACACAGAAGTACAGATATCTCTTTGACAAACTGATTCTGTTTCCTTTGGTCATATGCCCAGAAGTGAGATTACCAGACCACAAGACAATTCCACTTTTAACTTGGGTAAAACTTCCAAACAACTGAGATTTTATGTGCCATATTTCCATCTACAATTCATAATTGGGTATCAAAGAGTCTCATAGGAACCTTACACAAAAAGCAATTCCATTCTTGAATTTTCCCAAAGACCCAGAAAGCTATATCTACTTTTTCTGAGGCCTGAAGCTCATGAGAGCCTAGCTACCCAAATCAGACACCATGATTCCTATCTTGACCTCTCCATGCTACTCCCTCCCACACTAGGCAGTGCTTTCAGAGACCTGAAGACAGACAGATCACAGCTACCCAGTCATGAAGTAAATGGCATCCTCAAGTCACAAGAGTTAGGAACAACCCAGCTCCGGCTCAAGCTCAGGCTCAAAGTGTTCTCAGAGGCCAGAGTGACACTTTTGAATTTCTTGGGAGGTTTTTCTCTCCCTATCACAATCCTTGAAGAACTCACATCTAGATCTCAGGAGGGAATGCGGACCAGTTTGTACTTTGGAAAGAATCTTTTTCAGGAAGATACAGCCTTATTCCAAACCAAGATAGTCCTCAACTAAAGATTTGTACACCAACTAGAGGAGATTGCCCTTGTGTCTCTCTGTTTCCTCCCAGACCTTTGCTCAATTAGGAGTACAAGGCCCCAATACCTGGAAATGAGGTTGTCTTCAGAGGTTTCCCAAATTTGCTGTGTACAGATGTGGATGAGGAGGAAAATTGTGCAGATGCAAGTCATCACAACACTCATAAAGTAGAAGCAAAACATACAAACATTCAGTCTTCTCTGAGAGTTTTCTTAATTTTATTTTAATATTGCTGGGCAAAACCTTTTAAATAAGATGAGATCCCAAGTGTTTATTCTTTGTAATAGTTCCTATGCCATCAGGACTTCATTGACAGAGTCTTTGCCTACACCAATCTCTTCAAGATTTCCTGCTATTATTTCTTTCAACAGATTTAGTGTTTCTGCTTTAATGTTTAGATTTTTCCACCTATTTCAATCTGGGTTTGGTGCATAGTGAAAAGTATGAGTCTACTTTTAATCTTCAGCTTGTGGAATGCCAGTTTTCCGATACTGTTTATTAATCAGACTTCTTCCAATGATGTGTTTGGCACTTTTGTCAAAAATGAGGTGGCTGAGTGTGTCTAGAGTTGCTTCTGCATCCTCTTGTCTGTTCCACTGATCCTCAGATCTGGTTTGGTTTTTTGGGGGTTTTGTTTCTTTTTTGCTTTTGCCTCTGTCATATCATTTTTATCACAAGAGCTTTATACCACAATTTCAAGTCAAGAATTGTGATGTGCCCTGCCTGGCCTTTGGTACCCAGAATTTTTTTGCTATCCTAGGACTCTTGTTCTTGATGAAGTTTAGGATTATTTTCTCTAATTCTGTGGGCTACACACGTTAGAATTTTTTTTAATTCTTTTTT
>PVKA01045203.1:0-15682 GCA_004027165.1 Ctenomys sociabilis
AAAAAAAAAAAAAAAAAAAAAAAAAAAAAAAAAAAAAAAAAAAAAAAAAAAAAAAAAAAAAAAAAAAAAAAAAAAAAAAAAAAAAAAAAAAAAAAAAAAGAAAGAAAAAGAAAACAACTCTGCAGTGAAAGAATTAATAACTACCTCTAAAGAAGATATTGATAAAAAAGCAGAGGAGATGAGAAATATAATGGATTCCTTGAATGAGCAATACAGGAAAGAAATAGATTGCATGAAGCAGAGTCAAAGAGATATAGAAGAACTTAAAATCTCAATCACAAAGTCTACAAAACCATTTGAGTGAAAGCAAAGACAAAGTTTTAGATCTTGATGATGCTGGTGCAGCTAGTGAAAAGGTGAGAAAGGATCTCTTAAAAACAATGAGGATGCAGGAAAAAATAATCCATGAGACTATTAGGTATCAATGAAAAAGATGGAGTCAATAAAAGTGATATAAAAAGAATATGGGCAGAAGTAATAGCAGAAAACTTCACACATATGAGGAACCAATCTGATATTCAGGTAACCAAAGCATACAGAATGTCAAATACCTTCAACCCAATTAAAAACACACCGAGACCTATAATAGTCAACATCCCAGAAATCCAGCACGAGAATAATATACTGAAAGCCACAAGAGAAAATAAGCAGATCACATTCAAAGGAAAACCCATCAGAATTACGGCTGACTTCTCTTTATAAACAATGAAGGAAAGGACAGCATGGAGCAGTACTTCAAGTACTCTATGAAAATAAATTCCAGCAGACTATACCCTGCAAAACTCTCTTTAAGTTTGATGGAGAAGTGAAAAACTTCCATGACAAAGGGAAACTAAAAACTTTCATGATGACAAGGCCATCCCTACACAGGCTACTGAAAGACATTGCACAGAGGGACTAAAATTATCAGAACTCCACGAACAAGAACAGAAGGCACCCACTAAACAGGGAAAACAATTAAACACGGGACAAAAAGGAGTAAAAAAAGGCAGGTAAATAACATGTCAATCATAAGTCAACACATCTCAAATATAACCATCAACATAAATGGACTCATTTCACCAATTAAAAGAAATAGTGGATTGGGAAAGAAAAACCAAAAATATGCTGCAGACAAGAAACACACTTAACTCAAAAAGACATTCATAGGCTTAATGTCAAATGATGGAAACAATACAACATGGTTCAGCACCTCAGAAAATAAGCAGGGGTAGCAATCCTGTTCTCAGACATCTAAACTTCAAACCAAGCATGATCAAATGAAATAAAGAAGGCCACTATATATTGGTTAGGGAAAAGATTGAACAGGAAGAGGGAACATTCATAAATATCTATGCACCAAACACTGGACCACACAACTATTTAAGGCAAATCTTGATGGACATGACAAATCTAATATCCAAGACCACTATATTAACAGGAGACTATAAAATGCCCTTTTTAAAAAAAATAGGTCAACCAGACAAACAATTAGCAAAGAAGTAATAGAACTGTACCAGAGCTCTGGACAAATGGACCTGGTGGACATATACCGAGTATTCCAACCAACCACAGGTGAATACACATTTTTTTCCAGCTGTATGTGGGTTATTTTCTAAAAAAGACCATATACTAGTCCATAGGTCATGTTTAAGTACATGCAAGAAACCAGAAATTATCCCATGTATATTATTTGACCACAGTGCAATGAAACTGAAAATCAATGACAGAAGAAACCAGAAAAAGCAGCTAAATACATAGTAATTAAAGAACACCACACTCATCAATCAATGGGTCAGAGAAGAAATTAATCAAGAAATTCAACAATATCTACAACTCAATGAAAACTGAAGCACAACATATCAGATTCTATCGGATGCAATGAAAACATTTCTCAGAGGGAAATTCATAGCTATGACCTCAAACATTAGGAAAGCAGGATGGGAACAAATAAACACCCTAATGTTGCACCTCCAAAATATAGAAAAGGAAGAGCAAATCAAACCCAGAGCCCAAAGATGGGAAGAAATCATAAAGATTAGAGTCAAAATTAATTGAATTGAGATGAAGAAAACAGATCAAAGAATCAATGAATCAAAAAGCTGGTTCTTTGAAAGACTAATTATAATCAATAAGCCCCTGCTAACCTCACCAAAGAGAGTTAAGAAAAAGTTCAAATACAAGGCATAAGGAATGAAAAGGGCGAAATCACCACAGACCAGTGGAAATTCAGAAGATTGTAAATAGCTACTTTGAGAATCATTACACCCACAGAATAAAAGACACAGAAGAAATGGACAGATACCTAGAAAGGTACAAATTCCTAAAACTGAATCAAGAAGAACAACTCTCAATAACCCAATAACACCCAATGAAATATGAAATGTAATAAAAAGCGTGATGACAAAGTCCAGGTCCTGATGCATTCAAAGCTGAATTCTACAAGAAATTTAGACAATATATAATCCCTACACTCCTCAAACTCTTCAAAGAAATTGAAAAGGAAGCAGTCCTCCCAAAATCATTTCTGGAGGCAATGATTCCAAAACCAGGGAAAGACACAACTAAAAAAGAGAACTACAGCCCAGATCCCACCCCACGCCTGCCAAGCCAGATCTACCAGTGTGAGAAAGTGGGGCCAACTTTGGCAACTTCCAAGATCCACCCACAAGCCCTCTGAGTGAGTGGAAATTTGCAGGACTCACCCAGCTTCTGGGATCAGTAAGTATGTGGTGAGTCTGAGGCAGAGCATTTAGCTTCTTCCAGCACTGCTGTGCTACCCGGATCCACAACCCCAAGCCCTCAGAGTGAGCAACCAGCCTAAGACCTCAGGGCACACTTGTCAGAAACTCCCTGGGTCCCTTGCCCCAAAGCCCATTAAGTGAGTGGCATTTTCCCCAACTCCCTGGGCATCAAACTTTGGTGAGTGTATGGTGAGTCTGAGGAAGATCCCTGCATGCTCTGTGCCATCCAGAGCCTCAGGCCCCAAGACATCCTAGCCAGAGACCTGCCTGAGGCACCCCAGACAGACCTGGTGGCAACTTCCCGGAGCCACTGCACCCAAGCCTGCCACAGGAGCGAGAACTTTTGGTGACTCTCCTGGCACTCAATCCACATTGCTGGGCCTGTTGAGTGTGAGGGAGAGCTTCTGCAACCTGCAGTGCTCCCCTAACCAGGGACCCAACACAGGAGAACCACAGGAGCTTCAGCAAAAAGGAACTGAAAACAACAGCTAGATGTGGGCCAGGCATAATTGGATAATCTCAAACTTAATAGACTGGCACCTGAATCTCATTACACTCTAAGGTTATAGCTGCACCAAAACTCTACACCAAAGGGCAGATATCAGTACTATACAAAATGACAAAGACAAGGAGAAAAATGCAATCTCAGGTCTCGAGTCCAGCAATAAGTGGAAAGGACATTAGCTCAGCTGATATGAATGAATTAACAGAGATGGAAGCAAAGGAACAACAGCAGAAAGGTATAGAGAAACTCAGAAGAGAATTAATTCCTGAAACAAAAAAAGAATTATCTGAATACATAGCATCTGAAGTAAAGAATCAAATCCAGAAACATCTGAGGGAAGCCAATACTCACCCAGAACAAGTGCAAAGAAACTATTCCAGCTGAAACATATGAATTAATAGCATCAGAAGCAAAGAAACAATAGCAGAAAAGTCATGAGGAACTCAAAGCAGAAATAATTTCTGAAATCAAAAAAGAATTATTTCAAATCATATCATCTGAAATACAGAAACAATTCGGGAAATATACAGAGGAAACCCAATTTGGAAGAAACTCCACAGAAAAAGAATTAATAGCTACCTCAAAAGACATGGATAAAAAAATAGAGATCAGAAATATGACGGATTCCTTGAAGGAACAATACAGAGAAGAAATAGAATACACGAAGCAGAGTCAAAGAGATATAGAAGAACTAAAAACATCAATCACAAGTCTACAAAACTGAGTAAAAGCGAAGACAGAGTTTCAGATCTTGAGGATGATGGTGCAGCTAGTGAAAAACCGAGAAAGGATCTCTTAAAAACAACAAGAATGCAGGAAAAAATAATCCATCACCTGCAAGATGATGACAGGATAAACAGTGTGAGATTAATTGGCATCAATGAGAATGAAGGAGTCAATACCAATGATATAAAAAGAATATGGGCAGAAGTAATCACAGAACCGCCGGGCGTGGTGGCACATGCCTGTAATCCCAGCATGCAGGAGGCTGAGACAGGAGAATTGTTGTGAGTTTGAGACCAGCCTGAGCTACAAAGTGAACTAAAGGCCAGCCTGAACTGCATAGTGAGACCCTGTCTCAAAAAGACAAAAAAAAAAAAAAAAAAAAGAAGCAATCACAGAAATCTTCCCAAATATGAGGAAACAATCCAACATTCAGGTAACCAAAGCACACACAACACCAAATAACTTAAACCCAACTAAAAACACACTGAGATAACAAGGTAAAAAGTATTGATTTTTGAATCTTTGATGTAACTCAGGTATAAAAAATAAGATACACAAACAGCTACACTCTCTTTACTTACTGATAAGAGACTACGGTATAATAATCTCTGTAGGTATAATATCATGTATGCACCTTCTATGATACCAAAATATTTTGAAAACAGTTTGCAATATATTAATTTATCAAATCCATCTTGTCAAGGTATCTTAAAACTGTCTCATTGATATCTGTACTTTAATAAAACAAAAATTAAAAAATTAAAAAAAAAACCACACCAAGACATATAATAGTCAAGATGCCAGAAATCCAACACAAAAATAATATACTGAATGCTGCTAGAGAGAAGAAGCAGATCACATTCAAAGGAAAACCCATGAGAATTGCAGCCAACTTCTCTACACAAACCATGAAGGCAAGGGGAGCATGGAGCAAAGTTCTTTAAGTCTTGTATGAAAACAAATTCCAGCCCAGACTATTATAACCTGTAAAACTCTCTTTCAAGTTTGATGGAGAAGTGAAATACTCTCATGACAAAGAACAAATAAAGAATTTCATGATGATAAAGCCATCCCTACAGAAGCTACTAAAAGATGTTCTAGAGAGAGACCACAATGACCAGAACTCCAAAAATGAGAATGCAAGGAATCCACTAAACAGGACAGACAATTAAACACAGGATAGAATGGAGTAAAGAACATTAGGTAGGACTCTGGCAGCCTCCTGGATTCTGCCTATTCCCGCCCCGCCAGACCTACCAGCCTGAGACAGCAGGGCTGACTCTGGCAGCCTCCTGGATCCCGACCCAAACCCTCACAGTGAGTGAGAAGATGCATGACTCACCAGGCTTCCCATGAGTGTGTGGTGAGTCTGAGGGAGAGCCTTTGGCTTCTTCCCACCTGTGCACCCTACCCGGATCCCCACCCTGAAGTCCTCCAAGCCAGTGACCGGCCTGATACCTCAGGGCCCACTCACCAGCAACTCCTTGGATTCACGGTCCTAAAGCCCGCTGAGTGAGTGGGAATTTCCTCGACTCCCTGGGCATCAAAGTTCGTTGAGTGGAGAACTCCAGGCCTGCCGTGCCAGCGAGACATTTCTCAGTGATTCCCTGTCCCACTCCACGGCCCAAAACCCAGCATAGCCCAGCCTGTGAGTGAGGGCTCCAGGCCCGCCGCACCAGAGGGACCTTTCCCAGCCTTCTCTGGTTCAAGCCCGTAGCCCCAGACCCAGCACAGCTTGGCTGACCCAGAACAGCCTACCTGGTGAATAAGAACTTCCACTATCCTTTTGGGAGCCCAGAGGACCCACCAAACCCCAGGCCCACCCATGAAGAGAGCCACCTGCCTGAGACAGGAGGGCTGACTCTGGCAAGTTTCCAGATCCTTGCCCAAAAGCCAGCCAAGACAGTGGGAATTTTCACTACTCGCTCTGCATCCCTGTTCGGTTCGTGCTTGCCTGAACCTGGGGAACCACAGGAGCTGTAGGAACTGAACACAACAGCTAAATCCAGGCCAGGCATAATGGGATAATCTCAAACTTAATAAACTGGCACCCGAACCTCATTACACGCTAAGGTTATAGCTGCAGAAAAGCTCTACACCAAGGGTCAGAGGTCAGTGCTATACAAAATGACAAAGACAAGGAGAAAAATGCAGTATCAGGCCTTGAGTCCACCAGTAAGTGCACAGGACACTAGCTCAGCTGAAATGAATGAATTAACAGATATGGTAGCAAAGGAATAACAGCAGAAAAGTATAGAGGAACTCAGATGAGAATGAATTCCTGAAATAAAAAAAAGAAATATCAGAATACATAGCATCTTAAATAAAGAATCAAATCCAGAAATATCATGGGGGAAATGCAATGCTCACTGAGAACAAGTGCAGAGAACACTATTCCAGCTGAAACGCATGAATTTACAGCAGTTGAAGCAAAGAAACAACAGCAGAAAGGTCATGAAGAAGTGAAAGCAGAAATAATTTCTAAAATCAAAAAAGAATTCTTTGAAAGAAAAGAATTCTTTAAATTAATAGCATATGAAATACAGAAACAAGTCCGGAACTATATGGAGGAAACCCAACTTGGAAGGAACTCTGCAGAAAAAGAATTAATAGCTAACTCTAAAGAAGATGTGGACAAAAAAAATTGGGAACAGAAATATGACGGATTCGTTGAATGAGAAATACAGAAAAGAAATAGAATGCATGAAACAGAGTCAAAGAGATACAGAAGAACTAAAAATATCAATCACGAGTCTACAAAACCATTGGAGTGAAAGCGAAAACAGAGTTTCAGATCTTGAAGATGCTGGTGCAGCTAGTGAAAAGGTGAAAAAGGATCTCTCAAAAACAACAAGAATGCAGGAAAAAATAATACATCACCTGAAAGATGATGCCAGCATGAACAATGTGAGAAAAATTGGTATCAATGAGAATGAAGGAGTCAGTACAAATGACATAAAAAGAAATTTGGGAGAAGCAATCACAGAAAACTTCCCAAATATGAGGAAACAATCCAACATTCAGGTCTGAAGCACACAGAACGCCATATAACTTTAACCCAAGTAAAAACACACCAGGACATATAATAGTCAAGATCCCAGAAATCCAACACAAAAATAATATACTGAAAGATGCTAGAGAGAAGGAGCAGATCACATTCAAAGGAAAACCCATCAGAATTATGGCCAACTTCTCTACACAAACCATGAAGGCAAGGAGAGCATGGAGTAGAGTTCTTCAAGTCCTGTGTGAAAACGAATTCCAGCCCAGACTATTATACCCTGCAAAACTCTCTTTCAGGTTTGATGGAGAAGTGAAATACTTCCATGACAAAGAATAAATAAATAATTTCATGATGACAAAGCCATCACTTCAGAGGCTCCTGAAAGATGTTCTAGAGAGAGACCACAATGACCAGAACTCTATGAATTAGAATGGAAGGAACCCACTAAACAGGGCAGACAATTAAACACAGGGTACAAAGGAGGAAACAACCGCAGGTAAATATCATGAAAAACATAAGTCAACACATTTCAATTATAACCATCAATGCAAACTGATTCAATTCACCAATTAAGAGAAATAGACTGGTAAAGTGGATTAGGAAACAAAATCCAACAATATGCTGTATACAAGAAACACACTCAACTCAAGACATTCATAGGCTCAAAGTCAAAGGATGGAAAACAATACTACAAGCCACAGCACCTCAGAAAAAAGCAGGAGTAGCAATTCTGTTCTTGGACAGTCTCAGCTTCAAACCAAGAAGGATCTAATGGCACAAAGAAGGCCACTATATATTGGTCAGGTGAAAAATTCAGGAGCAAGAGGAAACACTCATAAATATCTATGCACCAAACACAGGAGCACCCAACTATGTAAGACAAATCTTAATGGACATGAAAAACCTAATATCCAAGACCACAGTCTTAACAGGAGACCTTAACACCCCCTTATCTCAAAAAGATAGATCAACCAGACAAAAAATTAGCAAAGAGGTAGCAGAACTGAACCGGAGCTTGGAACAAATGGACCTGGTGGTCATATACAGAGTATTTCATCCAAACACAGCTGAATACACATTTTTTTTCAGGTGCACAAGGGTCCTTTTCCAAAATAGACCACATACTAGTCCAGGAATTGTGTGTAAGTATATGCAAGAAAATAGAAATTATCCCATGCATATTGTCTGACCACAGTGCAATGAAACTGTAAATAAATGACAAAAACAAAAAACAAAAAGCAAAAAAAAAAAAACCCCAGAAAAACCCGCTAAATTCATGGAAACTAAAAAACATCCTACTCATCAATCAATGGTTCAGAGAAAAAATTAAACAAAAAATTCAACAATATGTACAATTCAATGAAAATTAAAGCGCAACTTACCATTTATGGGATACAATGAAAGCATTTCTTAGAGGGAAAATCATAGCTATGAACTCATATTTCTTAATGGAAAACAGAACAGGAACAAAAAAAACACCCTAATGTTGCACCTCCGACATCTAGAAAAAGAGGAGCAAACGAAACCCAGAGTGCAAAGATGGGAACAAATCATAAAGATTCAATCAGAAATTGATTCAGTTGAGATGAAGAAAACAGTTCAAAGAATCCACAAATGAAAAAGTTGGTTCTTTGAAAGACTAAATCAAGTTGATAAGCCTCTAGCCAACCTCATCAAAAAGAGGAATAAGAAATGAAAAGGGTGAAATCACCACAGACCCAGTGGAAATTCAGAAGACTGTCAAGAGCTACTTGAGAATCTTTTCACTCACAGAATAGAAGACACAGATGAAATGGACAGATTCTTTGAGTGGTACAAATTACAAAAACTGAACCAAGAAGATATAACAACTCTCAATAAGCCAATAACAGCCAACGAAATACAAAACATAATAAAAAGCCTACCGAAAAAGAAAAGTCCAGATCATGATGGATTCAAAGCTGAATTCTACAAGAAATTTATAGAAGATATAATCGCTACACTCCTCAAACTCTTCAATGAAATTGAAAAGGAAGCAGTCCTCCCAAAATCATTTCTGGAGGCAAGTATACTGATTCCAAAACTAGGGAAGACACAACTAAAAAGGAGAACTACAGGTCAATCTCCCTTATGAATATAAATGCAAACATACTCAATAAAATCCTAGCAAATAGAATAGAGCAAATAATCAAGAAGATCATATGCCATGACCAGGTAAGATTCATCCCACGGACGCAAGTTTGGTAAATATTCGAAAATCTATAAATGTAATACACTATTTTAATAGACTGAAATCTAAAAAGCATATGATCATCTCAATATATGCAGAGAAAGCTTTTGACAAAGTCCAACACTCATTTATTTTCAAAGACATACATAGAAATGGAATATATGGTTTATTCCTCTGTTTGATAAAAGCTATCTATGACAAACCAATGGCTAATATAATTCTAAATGGGGAAAAGTTGAAATCTTTTACTCTGGCACAAGACAAGCATGACCTCTATCACCCCTCCTATTCAATATAGTTCTGGAATCCTTATCTAGAGTGATTAGACAGGTGGGAGAAATACAAAGAATAAGAATAGGTAAAGAAGAAATTAAATTATCAGCATTTTCAGATGACATGATACTTTATTTGGAAGACCCCAAAAGTTCCACCAAGAAGCTACTAGAATTGATATAGAAATTCAGTGGCATAGCAGGATACAAAGTCAATACTCAAAATTCAATAGCATTGCTTGACACAGATAACAAACACGCTGAGAGGGAAACTATAGAAACAATACCTTTTACAATAGCACCACAAAAATTGAAATACCTTGGAATGCAATTAATGAAGGAATTCAAGGATCTTTTCAAGGAAAATTACACCACTCTAAGAAAAGAGATCGTAGAGGATTTCTGAAAATGGAAAGATATTCCCAGCACCTGTATAGAAAGAACCAATGTAGTGAAGATGACCATACTGCCAAAATTGTTGTACAGATTTAACACAATCCCTGTCTAATTGCCACCCACATATCTCCCAGACGTAGAGAAATTGTTCCTAAAATTTATTCAGAAACAGAATAGACATAGAATAGCCAAGGCAATCCTGGCCAACAAAGACAAAGCAGGAGGCATCACAATTCCTGATTTGAAATTATACTATAAAGCCACTGTGATAAAATCAAAATGGCAATAGCAATGAAATGGACTTGAGGATAAATGGAATAGATTAGAAGACACAGAGGCTTCTGTAAACATACTCAGCCACCTGATCATCGACAAAGGGGCAAACACGCTTACTGGAAGAAAGATAGCTTCATTAACAAATGGTGCTAGATAAACTGGCTTTCTACATGCCAAAAACTAAAACGACCCACGTCTATCAACATGCATTAAGCTAAAGTCAAAATGGATTAAAGATCTAAACATTAAAACAGAAACATTCAAAATCCTGGATGAGAAAGTAGGAGGAACTCTTGAAGACATAGGGGTAGGCAAAGAGTTTATGAACAAACATGCATTTGCATGGGAAACACTTGAAAGAGTCAATAACTGGGATCAATGCTTATTGTGAAGTTTCTGCACATCAAGAAATTTGTCAACAAAGTGAAAAGACAACTCATAATTTTTGAAAAAATCTTAACTAATACATACTCAGACAAGCTCTGTTCTCTCTAAGTAATCGAGAACTATGATATATTAAGGCCCTCAAATTTAAAGACCCAATCCCAAATGGGCATCTGAGATGAATATACTTTTCTCAGAAGACGAAATTAAAGAAATTAATAAATATATGAAGAAATGCTCCACATTTCTAGCCATCCGTGAAATGCAAATTAAAACCATGGTGAGATACAAACTCACTGCAGACAGAATGGCACTCATAAAGAAATCAAACAACAACAAATCTTGGAGAGCACATGGGGAAAAGGAAACACTTCTCCATTGCTGGAGGGAATGTATACTGGTGCAACCATTGTGGGGATCAGTGTGGAGACTCCTCAGAAAGTACGACTGGAAATCCCATTCAAACCGGCTGTCCCCTTAGTGGGAATTTTCCTGGAGGAACATAAAGCATCATACCATAGTGATATATGTGTACCTATGTTTATAACTGCACAATTTGTGATAGCAAAATCTTGGAAACAACCAAGATGCCCATCACATGAGGAATGATTGAAAAAGATGTGGTATTTCTATATAATGGAGTATGACTCAGCTCTAAAGAATGATAAACTTGAAGCATTTATATTGAAGTGGATGCCACTTGAACATGTACTCATAAGTGAAATAAACCAGACACACATGTGTAAATAACGTATAGTCTGCCTAGCATAAGAAATCAAAAGAATAAATACAAATAGAAAGGTATAAGAACAACTAAAAGAAGTTTGTCCGATAGTTAGGGAAAACTGAATTGCATATTTTGCAGGGTAACAATCAGCTTCTCTTCTGAATGTTTAACAACCTAAGCTTGCAGATCAATAATTGGAGAAATGGAAATGTTGCAAGTTCAACCAACATTTTGGCCTTAGCCTTTCAAGATCTTTGATGACTCAGGACATAGGAGAACCTGTAATATAATATCATAGAACTCAGTTGTTCCACAAATTTTCTGATCAGGGAGATTATAGAGACACAGAAGAATGTGATTGATGATCTGTATTGTGTCTAGGAAGAGTCGCAAGGAGAGAAAACTTTCACAGACAGCAAATTGGCCAACCAATGGCTGTGATTCATCCACATGACTGACACAGACAAAGTATCTACAGAGTGAGGTACACGGTTATAGCATAAACCCTGAGGGAACTTGACTGACCTCATCAGATATGAAATTTGCATTTTTTGCTGTCTGTGTCTTGCTTTATCTCGGTCTTAACCATCCGGCGCAACAGTGCGAAAGGGAGGTACATGAAATAGGGCCGCAATAGTCAGCCGAGCTGTAATGCCTCCAGTCTACAACCGCTTCGGACAGCCCACTGTCATTGCGGACTCGTGGACCGTGTTCACTGAATCCAAGCACCTACAGTAATTGAGTGACAGTAGAACACCCATTTTTGACAGGACTAAACAAAAAAGGGGGGCATACTGTGGAAGAACCATTCTCTGTATAAACAGTCCACTTAGGATAAATATGCAATACTTTTGCATAATTACATGAGAAGAAAAATTTGCACTAATAGTGTTTGTACAGGTATCCTGTCTTTTTCTTGTACTATGGATAACCACCAGGAAGATAACGATGTAAAATGTATTAATTATTGAAACTGTACTATAATTCAGCTTTTAAAAAAATTGGTATGCAGCTACATTCTCTTAAATTATTGATTAAAGGCATCTGCTCTGATAGTGTTTTTAGATAAGAGAATCATGTATGCACCTTGTACAACAGAAATCTGCTACGAAAACCATGTACAATGCTTTGATTGTTGAATCTGTCCTGCCATCTCTCCCCAGGAAGAATGGCTATCATAAACAAATCAACCAACAACAAATGTTAGAGAGGCTATGGGGAAAGGGAACCTTCTCCACTGCTGGTGGGAATGTAGAACTAGTTCAACCTTATGGAAATCAGTGTGGAGACTCCTTAAAAAATTAGGACTGGAAATCCTATTCAAGCCAGCTATAACTTACTGGGAATTTTCCCAGAGTAACTGAACACATCATATCTTATTGATATATGTGTTTCTATGTTTATAGCAGCAAAATTTGTGATATCCACATCTTGGAAACTATGAAGATGCCTGACACATAAGGAATGGTTGAAAAAGATGTGACATTTTTATACAATGGAGTATTACTCAGCTACAAAGAATGATAAACTTGAAACATTTATATTGAAGTGGATGCCACTTGAACATGTACTCATAAGTGAAGTAAACCAGACCCATATGTCCGAATACTCTATAGTCTCAGTAGTTTAAGAAATCAAAAGAAGAAATAGAGACAGAAAGGTATAACACAACTAAAAGGAAGGTGAGAACTTGAGGATTGGACAATGAGGAGAGGGTAAGGAGAAAAGCTTGGAAATAGGACAAGGACAAAACCATACATTTGTATACATAAGATGTTTCTTGATCCCAAGAAACATCAGCAGGTTTTTGAAAATAGCAGTAATTGGTAGGGTCCTCAACCAAGCTCTCTATATATGCTAATGCCTGGGAGCCAAGCATCTGCACTGAAGACAGCAGTGCATAATAGAAGGGTCACGTTTGGAAATACTGTCATTCTGCTCTGCTAAATACATACTTCTTGTCATGACATAATGATTATTACCATACTGTCTCACAAGTATACGTTTTTTAATGGATACTAAATAGAAAAATGAGACACAAGAAAAAAAAATGTCACAGGAATGTCCTGCTACAGTGCTGTATATGGTTAGATTTCTAAATTTCTGTTACAAATATGTGTTAATTCCTATTTAAAATTTTTTTCCCCTCATGTTCTATAAGGATGTAAAGTTCAATACATCAATACTTGATGGAAAATAGCTGCTCAACGTTATTCCTAAGATGTTGATATTTATATAGATAGTAAGGATAAACCAAACTGCATGTGTCCCAGGGTAATAATCAGCTTCTCTTCTGGAGGGTTAACAACCTAAGTTTGCAGATAAAAAATTGGAGTAAAGGAAAAGATCAGCCAAAATTTATCCCTAACCTTTCAAGGTCAGTGAAGACTCAGGACATAGGAGAACCTGTACTGTAACATCGTGGAACTCAGTTGTGCCCCAAATTTTCTTATCAAGGAGATTATGGAGCCTCAGAGGAATGTGATCAATTGTGTAAAGCATGCCTAAAGAGAGTCACTTGAAGAGGAAACATTCTCTCAGGCTTTCACAGAGAGCAAATTGCTCAAGCAATTGCCATGACTCATGGGTGACACTGACAAAGGATCTACAAAATAAGGTACAAGGTTATAGGATAAATCCTGAGGGAACTTGAATGACCTTATCACATACAGATGTTTCATTTCTTGTTATATAGGTCTTGCTTTATCTTGGTTAACCATCCAGCCAAAAACTATAAAAATGGGGTATATAAAGTGAAGCCATATTAATATGCTGAGCTGTAAATGGCTCTAGTCAACAACTTCTGTGGATAACCTACTACTATTGTGGGTGCTGGGCTGTGTTGGAATGCTCTGCTGAATTCAAGCACTTTCAATAATTGAATGTAATAAAATACCCATCTGTGACAGGACTAAACAGAAAAGGAAGATACGAAGGAAGGACCATTTTGTATTTGTATACACAGAACAGTTAGGATAGATATGCACCTGCTTTTGCGTAATTCTATGAGAAGAAAGATTGGTAGCAATAATATTTGGACAGGATATCCCGTCTGCTTCTCATACTATGGATAACCACTAGGAAGATAACAATGTAAAAACTATTAATTGTTGAAACCGTCCTATCGATCAGCTTTGAAACTGTCTCATTGATATTTGTCTCTCAATAAAATAAAATAAAATAACTAAAAAGAATCATAGCCCCAAAATTGAAAGACCCAGTCTAGAAGTGGTCACCTGAAATAAATAGATGATTCTCAGATGAAGAAGCAAAAATGGAAAACAAATATATGAAAAAAAATGTTCACCTGTTTCAACAATTAATAGTTTTTACATTGTTCTCTTCCTAGTGGTTATCCATAGTATGAGAAGCAGACGGGATATCCTGTCCAAATATTATTGCTACCAATCTTTCTTCTCATAGAATTACGCAAAAGCAGGTGCATCACACATCCTTCAAGATATGCAAATTAATACAAATATTCTATCATACTCCAGAAAGAATAGTTATTATCAGGAAATCAACTATTGCTAATGGCAGCAGTGAAAAAGGAGCCCTTCTCCACTGTTGTAGGGATTGTAGACTGGTGCTATCACTGCGGAATGCAGTGTGGAGATTTCTAAAAAAAAAAAAAACACAAAAAACTAAGGCTAGAAGTCCCATTAGACCCAGCTACCTGTTTCTTGACATTTTCCCTAAAGAATTAATAGCATCATACGCCAGGGACACATGCACACTTATGTTTGCAGTGGTGCAATTTGTAATAACTAAGTCTTAGAAACAGCCTAAATGTCCATAAACACATGAATGGATCAAGAAGATGTGGTACTTTTATACTCTAGTGTACTACTCAGCCTTAAAGAATGACACCCTTGAGACACTTCTAGATCAATGAATGTACCGTGGGAACATACTCTTAATAAAATAAATCAGACACACATGTATAAATACTACATAGTTTCTCTGATGTGAGAAACTGCAAATGTAAATAAAGGACCAAAATGTATAATAGACATTTTAAAATAGGAAGACAATATTCAAATGAGAAGCAGAACTCAGGAAAATAAATGGTGAATGAAGAAATAGAAAAGAGAAGAAAAAGATAGAAACAAAGCTTTTGTAAATAAGGAGGGGAAGAGGGCTTAAGGGAAAGGAGTGGAAAAGAAAGGAGCAAGATACATCATATATGGGTACAAATATTCTATGAGGAATATAATCATGCTGCTCACCTAAAAACAGCAATCAACTTATTTACAAAACCAAGGAAAAACTTTAGCTTGATAGTCAGCAAACCTCACCACAGGAGCGGTACGTGGTGCCCAGCATCACATGGGCACAACTGAGCCAGTGGGTCTTCCCCTTACTCACTGTGCGGCTGCGAGTGAGCATCTCCCAAGAGCTGGAGGTGATGAAGGAGATTCCGTCTACTGAGGAGGACAAAAGGGCAGAGGAATCCCTCA
>PVKA01045204.1:0-15663 GCA_004027165.1 Ctenomys sociabilis
CATTCTGGTCTTCTAAATATGTACTTCTTGTCATGACATACCAGCTATTACTATATTGCCTTTTTTAAAGGGTAGTAAATGGAAAAAGAAGGTAAAAAAAAGTCACAAGACAGTCATACTACAATGCTACTATGCTGTGTATGGATGGATTTCTAAATATCTATGTAAATATATGTAAGTGTTCATTCCTTTTTAATTTTTTTTTCATCTTCATATTCTGTAGGGACCTAAGAGTTTATTATCTCAATACTTGATGGAAAATACATATTCCATGTTATGCCTATGATGTCTGATAGTTAGACTAATAGTGTGAATAAACTGAACTGCATATTTTGCAGGGTAATAATAAACTCTTCTGGAAACCTAAGTTTGAGGTTCAAAAATTGGAGAAAAGATGGGCAACCCGCTTGGGCCCCCTTTCTGTCACTCTCCGACAGAAGCTTTTCTATCCAATAAAGTTTTTCCTCAAAAAAAAAAATTGAAGAAAAAGAAAGGCTGCAAGGTCAGCCAACATTTTTGCCCTAGCCTTTTAAGGTCAGTGAAGACTCAGAACATCGCAGAATTTGTAATGTAACGTCACGTAACTCAGTAGTGTTCCAAATTTTCTGATCAAGGAGATTATGGGGCCACAGAGGAATGTGATCGAGGATGTATAGTGTGCCTAAGGAGAATCACATGGAGAGAAAACTTTCTCTCTGGCTTTCACAGAGAGACAACTGGTCAACAATGGTCATGATTCATCCACATGGTTGACACTGACAAAGCATCTGCGAAGTGTAGTACAGGGTTACAGGATAAATCCTGAGGGTACCTGACTGACCTTATCTGATACAAAAGTTATATTTCTTGTTATATAGGTCTTGCTTTAACTCAGTCTTAACCATACAGCAGAAAAGTATAAAAATGGAGGTATATAGAGTAAAGTCATTAATATAATGAACTGGTAATGGCTCAAGTCAACAACTTCTGCAGATAACCTGCTTCTATTGTGGACTGTTGATCTGTATTGGATTGTTTTATTTAAAATATATATATATATATATATCCATCCATGTTTTGAAAATCTGTTAAAAAAATTATTAAGGCAGGGGTGGACAAAACATGGCCAGGGAGCAGACTCTGGCCGTCATCTGCTTTGTGAATCCATTGTCTGGAATAGCCACATTCTGTATCACTGTTTTCCCACTCAGGATCAGCACTGAGCAGCCACCAGGGCAACTATGAGGCCACAAACCTGAGGGCTTCACTGTTTGTGTTGTCCATGGAAGCTTCTACTGACTCTGAGGCTGGAAATCCCAGAAATATACCCCTGCATATGTAGGAAAATTGGTGAAAATGGATTTTTCAGACCATTCTTCTTATAAGGAAAAATACATAATGTAGCCAGTATAAGTTAAAAATAATTCCAAGCAAAGACCTGCATTGTTTAGTAAAAGACTATTTTCAAAAAGCCAGAATAGGAAAGAATTGCAAACAAGATTTTGAAAATGGTAACCATAAGGAAAGATTTGACATTAAATTTTTATTATGCTAATATAAGCATAATAAAAACCATAGTGAGCCTTGACTCCCATTGTAGTTGGAACCCAGAGTTACTTCCTCTCAGAAACTAACTGGCCAACAGTCCACTACATCAACTTCCCTATGAAGCAAAAGTAAAAGTTTAGAGCAAGTAGTTTATTAGAGAAATGATCACAAGAAGTACAACTAAGACAGCCTCTTGAACAGGAAAGCAAAGAAAATACAAGTGCAAAACTTGAGTGGGTTATGGCCATTGAAACTGGGGTGAAAGTCATCAACCTTTATCTAATGCTCCATGAAGCCTGCTTCTGGGGGCGGCACCCCTCAGCACTTCTGGTGTGACTGGCATGCAGAATAAGTACATCCATGAGCCCAAGAGCTCTGGGTCTCAGTTGCCCTAAGAAGCTGTCAGATGTACATAGATGGTAAGAGCTGGAGGAACCCCTATGGGCAGGTGTTCTGGGTCTGTCCAAGTGTCAACTCATCAAAATGACTTTACCTGGCTCATGCAAAACCTTGTCCCATTTCTGTAATCACTGCCACCTTTCTTTGATTTTTCTTCCTATGTATTCAGTGCAGGGTCTACAGGATCTCAATACACTATCGGATTCATAGTGATCCTCCTAATTTTTGTTTCCCAAGTGCTGGGATTACAGGTATACCCCACCACACCCAGTCTCATTCACTATCTCAGCACACCCAGAACATGTGACCAGCATGAACCCCTGGTCCCTGTGACTGCCTAAGCAGGCTCTTTAGTCTGCTAAGCTATTCTTTCGTTTTTATTATACATTTCATTCTTGCTCTCAGAAGAGTACCAAGGGCAAATGTGCTTCATAAATTGTTTTATCTTCAGCATCTAGAATAATATTTGACAGATATGAACTCAATGTTTCTTTCCCCCAAAGCTCATATGTTGAAGCCCGACTTCTCAATCTAATGACATTGAAGGTGGGGCCTTTGCAGGGAAATAGAGTTAGATAAGGTCATGAAGGTGAAGATTTTACAGTAGGATTTATATTCTTCAAGGAGAAAGAAAATAGCTCTCTCTCTCTCTTGCTCTTTCTCTCTCTCTCTCTCTCTCTCTCTCTCTCTCTCTCTCTCTCTCTCTCTGCTCCCTCCCTCCCTTTTTCTCTCTCTTTCCCTCTGTCTCTCTCTCCATACATATACCAGTACACTGAGGAAAATCTATGTTAGGGCAGTCAAGAATCGACAGCCCTCACAAACAGTCCAGCATTGCTATCACCCTGATCTCTGATTGTCTTTCAGAGCAATTACAAGGCTGTTGTTTAATCCATAGAACCAGCAGTGATTTGTTATGGCAGCCCAAAGAACTACAGAAGTAGATGTTCCACTGATTTCTATTAAACTTACGAATAAAATATTACTGCATGCATAGGAGAATGGAAAAGACTGAAATATGAAATACTATGGAGGAGTTAGGGAAAGAAAATTCTTGTGTATTTATAGTAGAAATGTAAATTAATGTAAGGAATTTTAAAAGGAATTTGACAATGTCGTCTGCAAAAGGAAGAATGATTTTCCTAAAATCAAGTTACACTATAGCATGGTGACGCAGGCCTGTAAGCCCAGCACTCAGGAGGCTGAGGCAGGAGGATTGTTGTGAGTTTGAGACCAGCCTGAGCTACAAAGTGAGCTTAAGGCCAGCCTGAACTGCATAGTGAGACCCTGTCTCAAAAAGACAAAAAAAAAATTACACTATAGCATGGCAAAACCCGATTCTTGCTTTATAATTTATAATAATTTTCATCCATGTGTAGAAAACATGCATAATTGTTTGCAGCAGAGAACTGCAATTTTTTTGTTTTCTTTGTGGATCATCAGAGATCAAACCTAATTACTGGCAAATGCTAAGCAAGTGCTCTACCACTCAGCAACACCTACAGATGTATTATTGCCAGGTTTTGAAACTTCTTTTCACAAAATCTTTTGATAGTGCTTCAAGTTTACACATTATTCTTTTTTCTTTAATTAATGGAAATAAATATTTCAAGGACTATTTAAATATGTCAATTATTCAGAATTTGCAGCACAGTATTTCAAGGAATCCCCCTAACAAGTTAGCAGGATGGATGAAAGCAAGACAAATGGTAACAAGACCAGTATTATCCATATGTTTCTTCTGCACTAGCTGGGTGATCTAGGAAGGACACTAGAACGCAGCTCTTCAGGTAAGGCAGTGCTGGCTCAGGAAAACTCATGGCTTTGTCCAGTGATAAGATCCACAGAAGGCATCATCATCATTTCAGTTATACCTCCTCTCACACTAAATCTACACTCTTCTAACTGTGGTGGCCTAGTAATATTTTTAGAAACAAAACATTAATTTTTAATAAGCGTAAAACTAATGAAAGAGTAACTTTTAATAAGATGTCATTCTTCAAACTATTTCCACCAGAAATATCTCTATAGTTTATGAGAAAACAAATAAGCAGAAATGTAAATTTTCCTCTTATAAAATTAAGGATGCACATGAAAACATTCTATAATCCAAATTGTTCGTTATTTTCATTTGTAATCTTAATGCAATGTGTATCACTTTTTTCTCAGATTATTAAGTTCAAATCATCAGCATTTTTTAAAGGTTAAAGTAAAAAATAATTATACATTTGAAGAAAACATGTGTTTTCTTCAGCTTTAGAAAAACTTTATTTCTAAATGTGAAGTTATTTTGTTGTAAAAGTTATTCAAGGATTACAGACTCATGTTGAAATTCAAAGATGTCTTGCAAGACCAACTCTGAAATTTTAATTATTTCTGTCTGAAAGCATTGGATAAAGGCTTTGCTATAATGGTCCAAGTTACCACAGTAGAGCCATTGCCTGGTACTGCATTACACATGACACAGTTGCTTCCTTAGAACTCTTCAAGAGTGATCGGGGGGCACTTCTAGCAAATTCTTACTCTTATTAGTCTGTAAACATGAAGTTCAGCAAGCAGCACTGTGCAGTATTCGAGAAGCCAGTGTAGAGAAGAAATATAAAAAATAAAAACATTCCGTGGGCCTCAAAAAATTTAGATATTGATCTATAATCTTTCTCCAACAAGTTTGGTGAGTTTGGTCAAGTCTATTTAGATTTGTGGTATTTCATTTGTTATATATAAAATTAAAACTACAGTACCCAACCTACCTAAAAGAAAGATTACCTAACAGCAAAGGCAATTCCGGTCAACAAAGACAAGGCAGGAAGCATTATAATCCATGACTTGAAATTGTGCTGCCATAAACATTTGTATGTATGTATCACTGAATATGACATCTTCAGCTCTTTGCAGAAGATACCTAAAAGGGAGATGGCTGGCTCATGTGAGAATTGTAATTTTGCTTCTTTGAGGAATCACAACCCTGATTTCTATACTGCTTGCACCAGTTTGCACTCCACCAGCACTCCTTTTCATCACATCATGTCAATGTTTTGATTTCCAGTCATTCTGGCACAGGATGGAATCTTACCAGTGTTTTAATTTGCATTTCAGTGAGAGCCACAGAAATTGAACATTTTCATATATTTGATGGCCATTTGTACTTCTTCCTCTCTGAAGTGTCTGTTCATTTCACTTGTGTAATTTTGACAGGGTCTTTCATTTCAGATACTATTTTTTTAGTTCTTTATATATTCTAGACACTTCTCTGTCCAAGGAATAGCTGGCAAAAGTGTCCCCCATCCTGTAGGTTGTCCCCTAACTTTACTGATTATTTTGCTGTGCAGAAGCTTTGTAATTTAATAGTGTCATTTTCTGATTCTTGCTGTTATTTCTTGTGCAACTGTGGCTCTGTTTAGAAAGTTGTTTACTACACTTATGGCTGATTTTGTCTTCCTATAGGTTCAGTATTTCTTTTTTAATATTAGATTTTTATGCATTTTGATTTTAACTTAGTAAAGGGCGAGAGGTGGCCCAGTATCCATCTTCTGCACAGCATCCCTTGTTGACCAAGCAACCCTTCCTCTAACATGTGATTCTGGCTCCTTTAGGATACATTGATGTGTGTGAAGTGCTACCATTCTCTCCTAAATGCATTGAATCTTCTTCTGTCCCTGAGCACTATCATGTTTACATCCAACCTCAGTTAGAAAGTGAAACACGTGGGCCAGCCAGATAGCTCAGTGGACTAAAGCACCTGCTTAGGCCTCTCTGAGACAGCAGCTAACACTGGGCATGATGGTGCATGCCTGTAATCTCAGTAACTGGGAGGCTGAAAACAAGAGAACCACAAGTTTGTTCGATGTACTGAGACCATGTAGACCTGTACTAAACACAAAGAAAAGAAAGTGAGGTGTGCATCGTGAAGCCATGCTTTCTGGAGCTCAGAGTGCAGAATGAGAGACTAACAAGTAGATTATGCTAAAATAACTTGGTGTATGACTCCTCACTTCAGTGGCATTGGGTGTGATGGAGAGACTTCAGAAAGCAGACGCTGAATGAACTGAGTCTTAAAGAAACATTCAGGCAGGCAAAGACTTAGAGAAGGCCAACTGGGCAGTAGAAAATAAAAGATGTCAGGGTGGTACCTTCTAAGGAAGCTACACGGAGTTTAATGCAGCCAAAGGTATGTACTGAAAAGGAAAAAAATAAGCAGAAATCTGTTTGCAATTCATCTGGCTTGCCAAATATTATTTTAAACTTTACCTTAAATGATGGATTACTTCTGACTAGTATTATTAATGACATGGAGCAATCTATACACCACAGGAATGATCAGCTTTATAGAGAGAAAATGGCAGCTTTAAAAATAAACAATTAATAAAAACAAATAATAAAAATTGAGCTGTTGTGAATATTTAAACCAAAGTACTGGCAGCAAGAGTAGAGAGGAGACATAGATTATAGAAAAATCAGGAGTAAAAAAGTCAATAGAGATTAATTGGTTTAAGGTTGGAGAGAATTTGAGAGGGTGACTTTAAACAAACAATAAAAAATGTTAAATTAGAATGATTGAATCCTTCTTGATAAAATGAGCTGTTCAATTTATTGATTACCTAAAATTTAAATATGGCTAAATACACAGGTGTGACAATTGGGTATTTCGGTTTCAGTGATAATTTCTACCTTTTCATATGCTAGTTTACCTAGATTCACAAAAATCGTTCTGCTTACTCTGACTAGATTTCATTAGAGCTGTTGCTACCATGGCCCTTTCCACTTCATTTCTCGGCCACTGTGCTCCCTCAGTATACAAGTGCCACACCTGCTCACCCTAGAAAAGTATCAAGAGGCTTCCTCACTACTGTCTTCTTTTCCATGACCTATGTGCAAATGGAAGTTTATAGTAGAGATCTGCTTTTCTGCTAAAGAAATAGTCCTATAAGTATCTGCTGCACTACATTTCCTCAGACATTGGTCCTCTGCTGTCCATGTAATCATTTTTTTTTCTGTAGAGTACCCCATTTGGCGTGTAATATCTCCTTAGAAAAAAATTTATTTTTTGCCTTGCTTTTTCACAAGAAAATTTGAATTTGAATATGACCTTAAAAATCTATGACATTATACCAACATCCTAAGGATCAACACTAAGCCAACAATGTGACCTCAAATATTCTAAAGAAGAAAAGTAGAGAGCTGGCCAAATAGCTCAGGTATTTAAAGCACCTGCAAACAGGAGCAGGAGCCAGGGATTCACCCCACCCCTGTGGCACACTGAGATGACATGGCAGCACATGCCTGTAATTCCAGCACTTGGGATGTGGTAAACAGGAGAATCACCACCAGTCTGATCTAGTAGTGAGGCCCGCAACACCCTGTAGACCCTTTGCTAAAATAAAAAAAAAAAAAGTTAGAAAATAAGGTAGGGACAAAACCATACATATATATACAAGACAGATAAGGCAATAGTCCCAAGAATTTTCATCAGGTTTTTGAAAATATCAAAAATTTAATAAATTATAAATTTTTGAACATATCAAAACTTTAGAATTCTCACCCTAACTAACTCTATATATGTTGGTGGAAGACATGGAAGACAGCGATGTGTAATACTAAAATCATGCTTACAAATCCTGTCATTTTGGTCTTCTGAATGTGTATTGCTTCTAATGTCATATTATTACTATACTCTCTCTAAATTTTTTTTAAGAACAGGTAATAAAAGAAAATGAGAGACAAGAACAAAAATTTAAGATTTCTTGAAAACATGTGGTAATATTCAATCACACATCCCATCTTGTATAACCATATCTGTTAATCTGAGAAACAGATTTGACAATAAATATAGCTAACATATCAATCACTGTCAATCAGTTATTCTTGTTTTGAAAATCTGTAATGTATGTATTGTTATATGTTACCCTGTTTCTGTTTTTGCTTTTGTTTGCTCTTGTTTTTATTCTTCAAAATAAATGAAAATTATAAAAAAAAATTCCCTTGTAATACTTTACAAGCTCTAACTATAAGTCAAGGCAGTAGTATTGTTTATGTTAGTTTCCTATGGCTAGTTTCTGACACAAGGTTGTTAGTTTGATTCCTGATAAAAAAAAAAAAGCAGCATATATAATGTAGTATTTTGATCACTTTTAAAATTCATCTTGGGCTGGCCAAACAGCTCAGCAGATTAAAGCAACTGGTAGGACAGAGAGCGGCCTGGGTTCAATCCCTTCCAGGGCACACTGACTGGGCGTGGTGGTGTTCACCTGTAATCCCAGCTCTTGGGAGGCTGAACATGGGCGGATCACTGTGAGTCCAATCTATGAAGTGAGACCCTGTAGACCCTGTACTAAAAACAAAAATGAATAAATAAATAAAATAAATTCATCTGGATAAAATGACTGGGACACAGGGGCACAACAGATACATATGAACTAAGTTAATTATTTAATAAGTGTGAATATTATAAAAGAATTGGCTTTGTTTATTCTCTTAACTTAGTATATGTGCATATGGCAACATATAGACATAGTTTCAAATATTTGTGGCATTTATCAAATATAGTTTCTGTTTATACATAATCAAATCCAACAGTGGTATAAGGTGTTCTAACAGAATCAAACTAGGTTTGGCAGAGCACAAGGTACCTTGTCCCCAAGAGGCGCACCCCACCCCCTATGTAACTCACACTGGGTTGTGCCATCACTGTTGGACATGGCCTTGAGATGCCACAGTAGCTGCACCCAATGCTGTGATTACAGAGGACCTGCAAGTGTAGCCCATGACACTTCCTCTGCACCCAGCCCTGGAGTTAGCAGGCTGGAGGGAGAGGAGAGCTCTCCGCAGAGGGGCCCAGCGGAACAGAGGTCTCGGTCTGAGACCTTCCTTGGCATGTCTCTCCTCCTAGGTGTGTGAGGCAGACATGTGTCCCCTCAGAGCCACACAGAGGTGATAGGCAGGAAGAGGACGGTGCTTTAGAGTGCGGTGGGAGTGTCCAGGGGGGTGGGTGCCTGTGACACATGAGAAAAGGTAGAGGTAAGCAGAGGAAAGGCATTGCATGCTGAGGGCAGAGTACACTAGCAACAGGTAAGCGCACTGTATTACATGTGTTGAAGCAGACTTTGACAAGGAAATAGAATACATGTAATACTGAGAAAAATAAATATGTTCAGATGATGTGACAGACACAAACACAAAACATGGCTCATGTCATCAGGAGGCTAAGAAGGAGATGGCAGATCATCAGACGTTTTTGGTTTCCTGGTGAATGTGCCTAGCCCTACAGCACAGAACAAATGCTGGCCAACCTGTGGCATGCATGCCGGAATGGGCCGCTTATGTTTCTGAAAGCTCTGAGAGGTTCGCCGTTGTCGCTGGTGGATGGAAAGCTTAAGTAAGCTTTTGCAAACTGTCATTTTCTTACTACACCCACAGGGCTTCAAATCACTTACTGTCTGAAAGAGCAGTTTGTGATGCCTTTGCCCTTTGCAAATGGCATTCCCATTTTACCGTAGCTGCCTGCCTGTTGGTTGGTCTCCATAACTCACACAGCCCTGAACCCCAACAACCCCACCAGCCAACTTTAGTCCAATCCCATTTTCACTCTGTCTTCAGGTCGCCTTTGCTTTATTTAAAGCAGCTGTTTGAATCAACTGAAATGAACACTCTTCAGTGTGAGCCTTCAGCATGTGACTAGCACGTCACATAAATATCCCCGACTCATAGTTTCAATATAAAGCAACACATAAACACACTTAATCAGCAAGAAGCTCAGAAGCTCCACTCCCATAGATAATTGTTGACTCTCATAAATTAGCACTGCAGTTCATTCTGAAAAAGGACAAGCTTTAAAAATGAGCTTTATCACAGATCTTCCATTCTCTGGGTAAGTGATAATGAGCTAAATAAACAGACTTGGCAATACAATATCTGAAAAATAAGAAAAAAAAATTCAAGTCTTTCACTTTTGTTGCATGGTACAGTGCATTATAAATATGAATAATAAATAATTTTAAAATAAGTAGGGTAAATTAACCACAGGTATAAAAAGTAATGCCATATTAATATGCTGAGCCATAAAAGGCTCAAGTTAACAACTTCAGACAACTGCCGGTTCTGTTGGTAACCCACTACTATTATGGACTATTGGACTATATTGGGTTATTTTGCTGAATTCAAGTACCTACAGTATTTGAACTGGCATCAAGTATGAAAAGATCCTTTAAAGACTCCTCCAAATACAGCTTCTCTAACAGCAATCAAATATCCACCTCTGGCAAAACAAAACAAAAAATAGGGATATAAATAAAGGGCCGTTTTATACTAGAAAAAAAAATATGTATATACAAGATAGGATAGATGTACAGCTACTTCTCTTAGTTCATTGAGAAGAAAGTCTGTACTAATATTATTTGGACAAGATATCACGTCTGCATCTTCTCCCCTGAATAACTAATATGAAGACAATATGCACTGTATTAATTATTGTATCTGTTCTACTAACCTGTTTTGAAACTGTTTCATTGCTATTTTATTTTGTCATTAAAATGAATTTAAAAAATAAAAATAATTAGGGCAATAAGCAGAAAATGTAATGACCTATTAAAAATTCTGGTATTTAAGTATATAGCAATTGCTTGATCTAGCCCATGTGCATTTCCTGAGACCATATGGTGAAACTGAGAAATATTATCATAACACAGAAATTTTTTTTAAAAAGCATAGAAGTTCTTCAGGATGCTTCAACAGAGCAGTTAGGGTCAGGAGCCGTCTGACATCACGCTGGCTGTCACATTGTCATGATTAGCTTCACGATGACAGCAGAGACAAAAAGCTCTCAGTGTAAAGGTGACACAGAGGTGGCACTAACAGGGAGCTAAGTAAGTAGAAATGAGGAGCAAGAGAGGCATCCAGACCTATGTTAAATTTGATGTACATCTAAAAGGCAGAAGTCAGAAGGGACCTTGTGGTATTTGCACTTTGTTATTGATCTGCTTGCTGGGCTATTTAATGTGTCTGATAATAATACATTATTTCTCCAGCTCCAGACTTAAAATGTGACAGTAAAAATTAATAGAGTAAAGATTATTTTTCTCCTTCCTTGTGCATTTTTACTATACTACATTTGTCAAGGGAATAGTAAGGAATTACACACATTAAATGGCCCTCTTATGAGCTATGATGATTAGTAGTTTGAGTGCTAGCGAAGGATGTGTATAATCCAAAGAGTACAGCAGAAAGCATTGGACCAATCTTATGAACTGTAAGCATCCTTAATGCCTGAATTTGTGGTGTGGACATAGGCACTGGAGTCAGACAGACGGAGCTTACCCAACCTACTTAACCTCACTGAACTTACTACGAAGTGGGAATAATAAGACATAGTTAGAGGGCCATTGGGAAGATTATGAAAATGGAATATTGCAGAGAAAGTATCTAGAAAGTACCTCATATGAACTGATAATCATCACTATTTCTTAACGAAGCAGAATTCTAAAATGTAAATACACTTAAATCAGTGTTCCAAATCCTGGCTTTGTGTTCAGCCCAAGAATGGTTTGTCAATGAAGACAAAAAATTCTATTCCTAAAGAACTATGTATTCAGTAGGCACAGCATAGTCATTTCTATTTTTCAAAGAACTCTATGGGTGATCTTTATGTCTGGACAGGACTGGAGGTCATTTTATAAAAGTGTATTTCATAGTCCAAAGAAAAATTTTGAAAGATCAGCAAGCTTTCTGCCTGCCTGCCATGTTGCATTTACTGTTCTACATACCACATAGAAAGGTTTTGCATATCTATAGATGTATGTTGACAATGATTTTTAAGCTGACCGACAATTGCATGAGGGAAGGAGATATAAATAAGCAGAATGTTAATATTTGAACAGAGTAAAAGCCAGCTAAGCATGTTCATCTCTCTGTGATTCTGACTACTGTAAGCTCTACTTAGACAAAAATCCAAGATAGAAAACAGGAGTCTGAACTCAGACCATCTGGCCTGTGCTTCTGGGTTGGATTCAATACTTGTAAAGTTTGATAGGTGCAAATTATTCATGCACTCTTGATACACACAGCCTCTCTCCCCAGACCAGCCCTCCCATTATGTTTTGGAATGGCACCGGGAGTCTGATCAAAATCATAACCATGATTCCAGGAATGAGAAGCCAAAACTGAAACCAATCCAACTGTGAAGGAATATTTAGCTAAATACCACCCTGCCTTTCAGAGTACAACAATGAAATTCATAGAAACAAGGGCTCAGTGGTTTATAATGTAGAAGTGAGTTCAGAAACACTGAGATCAACATTACTGTCTAAACCTGAACAAAGAGATATTGAAACAGATTAGGGTAATATTTATGTTTTCCTTCTGTGTATTATTTTCCACATGAAATGAAGGAAATGTTTCAATTCATTAAATATTACCCTCTTTGGATGCTGTTACAAACAACATTTGATTAAACCACTACCATAAACATGTCAAAACAAACCTGTCAGACCTTTATGAATGTTCTCTCTTCAATCCTTAAAAAAAAAGAAAAACAGTAGCAATCACCAACTCAGTACTCCATTGCCAGATGCCATTCTAAGTGTTACTCACATATTAACTCATTTAAAGTTAACGTCCACCTTGAGAAGTAAGCAATTTTTACACCCTTATATGACATGCTACCTAGATTCATATTTCCACAGCTGCTATGAATGCTGCAGCAAAGTGACCCTCAGGTTCTAGACAGGTGCATCAGGCAGCCCTAGTCCATATTTTTGCACCCAATCAGGAAACCTCTGCAAGGCTATCCCAGGGAGGTCTTTGGCCACTTCTCTCCCAACCCAACTTCTCCACACATCCAGGCCTTCTTCCTGTCTTGTTCATCCCAGGAGCACTCTGTAACAAGTGTCTGGCACCATTATCTCTGCCTCAGTCTTCTTTTCATGACTATAATCTTTGTCAGACCTGGTAAATGATTTGCTCACCTTGACGAGCTTTCAGAACATACATTGGATACTGCGTCAGCAGTGCCACGTGCTGCCAATTAGACTACACGCACCCTCAGCAGCTTCCCTTGTTCTCTCATATCTCTCTTCTTAGCACTTAGTCTGTGCACATTGCCTCATCTCCTACTGCCACCATTTCTCCTGGTGTCAGATCACAACTCCTATGACAGAGGTTACATAGTTAACACCCAAGAAGACTTTTTCCTGTATAGACAAGGCTACATCTACCTGGGTCTGAATTTCCATTATATGCCTGGACAATAAGGAGTTGCTAAGGAATCTGCCATCTTCCTCGATCCCGCTCCACATCACCCAGCCAAAGCAACCAGCTGGAGACAGCAGAGCACACTCCGGCAGCCTCCTGGATCCCTCTATAAGCCCTCCCAGTGAGTGGGAATTTGTACGACTCGCCAGGCTTTCCAGATCATTGAGTGTGTGGTGAGTCTGAGGGAGAGCATTTGGTTGTTCCCTGCGTGCTCTGCAACATCCAGAGCCTCAGGCCCTAAGACATCCTAGCCAGAGACCTGCCTGAGACAACCCAGACAAACCTACCTGGCAACTCCCCATAGCCACTGCCCCCAAGCCCACCACGGGAGCAAGAACTTTCAGCGACTCTCCTGGCACTTGATCCACTCCCACCCAGCCTGGTGAGTGTGAGGGAGAGCTTCTGTGCCTCCCAGTGCTCCCCTAACCAGGGACTCAGCAAAGGGGAATCACAGGAGCCACAGCAAAAAAAGGAACTGAACTTAACAGCTAGACTGACACCTGAATCTCACTATACACTATGGCTATAACTGCACCAAAGCTCTACACCAAAGGTGAGAGGTCAGTACTATACAAAATGACAAAGACAAGGAGAGAAATTTAGTCTCAGGTCTCAAGTCCACCAGTAAGTGCAAAACACTCTAGCTCAGCTAAAATGAATGAATTAACACATACAGAAAAAGCAAAGGAACAACAGCAAAAAGGTATAGAGAAACTCAGACAAGAATTAATTCCTGAAAGATCTAGACCTTAACTCTCCTGATCCATGAACCAACATATATCTCTTCTCTTGATGAGTTCACTGGTGTGGGTATTTTGTCATTAGGTCATTTCTATCAGGTTACTCTACTAGGTATTTTATACTAGGTCACCTGTAACTTGGAGCTGACTAATATACCTCCAGTCTTGTAAATCCCAAACTGTTTTAAAATATGAAATTCTGCATATTATCTTTTAGTGAATCCTATGGTTCCTCTGCCCAATTTCCTGCCCAAGATTCTGCTTAATCTTCCTTTGAAGCAACTTCTCATACATATGCCAGTTGCGTGGCACTAGCTGAGCCACCATCTATTTAAATTTCCTCATGGTCCAGGATGCAGGTGATGATTCAGGATGAGTGATCTGTGAGTAAAATTTCACTCCAGCATTTTCCTAAATGGAGCTGAAAAGGAGTGTAAGCTTGCAGATGCAGATGCCAGCCCCCTAATCCTCCAGCTCATGGGGCTTTTGGGTTTATTACATGAGAGAAGAAAGCCTATAGAAATGACAGAAACTAGCAAAGATGGACTGTACCCTCAGATAATGATGCCTAAGTCAACTATGGCTCTCTCTCTCTCTCTCTCTCTCTCTCTCTCTCTCTCTCTCTCTCTCCCAAAATATGTTTACTTAATCTTGTCTTCTTAACTTTCCCATTATATGTGGCTTTACTTCCAAGATTACCTAGCCTACTAATCTAACTTAATCCTCAGCACCTACTTATTATCTTCCTTCCATATGCTTTGCCCCATGCTGCAGTATTCTCACAATACCTGAATGGCAAGTCAGGATGTTGTGCTTAGTTTATTTCATGCTGCTATAATAAATATCTCAGATTGCATGGTTTATGAGGAGTGGAGATTTAATTCTCATAGTCATAGAATATAGAAAGATTGAGAAGCCCATATCTGGTAAGGACATGTATGCTGTGTCATTTCATGGTGGAGTACAAGAAGGTAAAAGGTAAAAAGGGATTGAAACCAAGCTTTGTACTGCAGGCCCACTGCTGTGACCAGAACCTTCACCCACCAGAACCTTCACCTTCACCTTCACCCAAGATAGAGCCCTCGTGGTCACAGTTCCTCTAAAGGATTTCATGGCCATGTCCAGATTTATGAACTGGTTACTTTGATTATATTGTAAACATCTTTAAATCACATTTTTCTAGTACTAGACACCAAAGCAGCTATTTCAGATACAAAACACATTCATTGTACCCTGATATTCTCCAGTATCTATTCCCGTCCTTCAGTAATTTAAAAAGTCCAAGGTTTCATCTAACTCATGTTGAGTTGTATTCAAAGCACAGTTCACCATGTAGCAAATTCCTCTTGATCTGAGAACCTATGGAATCCAGCTAGTTGTCTATTTCAGACAAAAAAGAGAAATAGGCAAAGAAAAAGAGATTACTTCACTGGACTGATTCCAAAACCCAACAGGTCAAACAATGTCAAATATTAAAACAAGAATTACCATGCTTGAGTTTCTGTTCCACCCACCAGGTGGATTAGAGCATGAGCCCCAAGACTTCAGGAGGCCCCAGCCCCTTTAGCTCAGCTCTGGAATCTCTTGCCTGCCTGCCTATCTCTGCTTCCTCCTGCCACTCACACTGGGGACTCTGCACTACTGCAGTCCCTGGGCATCCCGGCCCCACCAATCCACAGACACTGCCCTATTTGAAGATCCCTGTGATGGCTCCACCCTGCGACAGGCCTCTAACCTCCCACAGTTGGAAGGTATCTTC
>PVKA01045205.1:0-15715 GCA_004027165.1 Ctenomys sociabilis
AAAAGAAGGGAGAAAGAGTCTGCAAAGAAGGACAAACCTTGAGACCAAGGGCAAACACCACAACTGCAGTCCGTGCAAGAACAAATAAGCTCAGCAGAGGTTGGTGAGGATGACCAAGCTCCAACACACGCCTCTCCCTGCAGCTTTCGTACCATGTACGCTTTCCTTTGAGCTCAGGTGCCATCCTAGACCAGAAAAGAGACTAAGAAAAGTCTCTGAGAAGATCAACCTTGACAGCAAGTTTCATCCTCGAATTAAATAAGTTTTAGGACTGAATTCTGACCCAAAAAGAATGTAGTTTTAAAAGGATGATTTGGACATTTTCTGACAAAAATGACCCCACAAAGAACAAGTTTAAATTGATTATAGAGAAAAACATAAAATTATACTGCTACACTTGCAAGCTTTGACTATAAATTCTAAGCTTGGAGATGGGTGTAAGCCTGTGGCCCACAATAGGTGTTGGGTTCTATCACTGACTTCACCTACTCTGCTGTCATGAGAGGTGCAGATGAAAAAAAAAAAAAAATGCACGCTGTAGAAGGTCTAGAACCCATTTTTAATGGAAGTGTCATGTAGCTGTTCTTTTTTCCTATCTTTCTTAAGCATATTTCCACTGGTAACAGCTCTGATACTTCTCTGAGGTCCACCCCTTCCTTGTTCTTTACTTGAGACCAAGTAGGCTGAGGTTTCTCAGCTTCAGGACTGGACACATGACCAAGGCCTGGTCAGTCTGAATTTTTACACTGTTCACTAACAAATATAATCCAAATTTTATGCCAGTTAGCAATTCTGAAGGATCTTCTTAGCTCCATTTAGCAAGAAAGACTGGACTTGTGGTGCTATCAAGCTAAGATAAGGTAGATGAGGCCTGAAACTAAGCCAGGGCAGAAGAAAAGACTGCAACAATTTAGAAAAATGCGGGGAAGAATAACTGTACACCTGCCTCCATTCAAGTTTGAATTATTTTTTTCCTAAAGCAAATTTTCACTAGCAAATAAAGTAAACCATATAAAACATACAGATATCTTAGATTCTCAAGACAACAACAAAGAGCCTTGCTAGATAACAGAATTCATGGTGAATGTTCCTGGCAGAAATCTGGAGGGAACGGTAAAGTTACCTGAAAACCAAGCTTAGGGATTTAACTTTATTCCAATAAGTGAAGTAGACATCCATAGTACACAGAGAAAAGCAGTGACATGGCAAAAAGACAGTGTGGAGGAAATTGGCAAGGTAGCTACATCTGGATTAATTAAAGCAGTGGTTCATAAACTGGGGTCAAATTCTTTAAGTGCAAAAAATTTACCACTTTTATTTGTATCTCTCTCTCTCTCTCTCTCTCTCTCTCTTTCTCTCTTTTATTATAGGTTCTACAGGGTCTCACTAGGTAGATCAGACTCGTACTGATGCTCCTGTTTACAGTCTCTCAAGTGCTGGGATTGCAGGTGAGTGCCACCACGCCCAGTATTAATCACCTTCTCAGCATGCCCCCTGGGCACAGCTGGCACAACAGGCTGGGGATCAGACAGTGACTTAATTTCAATTCAATTTTTTTTTCTATTTTCAAAGTGGGTAACAGAATATACTAATATACTTAATACTTAAATAATTAACAGAAAAGTTATAGATATTTTCATAAAGCATTACTGTGGTAGGTGGATCCAAATATCACTCATAGGGCCAGCCAAATAGCTCTGCAGGTTAAAGGGCCTGCAAGCAGGCTCAGTGGATGGTGGTTCGATCTTCAGGCCTGTTTTGCTGGCCCCAACCCCGGGGCGCACTGAGCTGGCAATTGAGACTGGGTGCGGTGGTGCATGCCTGTAATCCCAGCTCTTGGGAGACTATAAACAGCTAGAATACTATGAGTCCGACCTAGTAGTGAGACCTGAACACCCTGTAGACCCTTCACTAAAAATTAAAATAGCCAGGGAGATGGCTCAGTAGAATAAGCGCTTGTCTGGCAAGTGCAAAGGGCTTGAGTTCAATCTCTGGTTCCGGAAAAAAAAAAAGAAAAGAAAAAAGAAACTAAAAATTAAAATAATAATAATAATTAATAATAATAATAATTTGTTCTAATTGTTATATTTTGTAATCATAAGTATTCTTACATATAAAATTACTATTTCAAGTAGCCTTGAGTTGTGCACACACATGAACACAGTGATTTAAAATTTGCATCTGAGTAGGTAACCAGTGAGCCAGGACAGACTATTGACACAATCCTACAGTGATGCTTCGAGGGTTTTGAGTCAAAAGGAAGTATGGAAAGCAAGGCATAGCTCCAAGAGTCTTGAGAAATTTTCAGATGGATCCAAAGGGGAAAATACCCTTTTGCAATTCAGTCTACAAAGGAAAATATAAGAGAGCAAGCAAAGTGTCCAAACCTGAATGGGTACCAAAAAATCTTAAACAGAACATGTGGGACACAGCCTCTTTAGAGTCATATGTGTAATCTATTTTAAAAGAATGGTGGAGGGGCCGGGGAGATGGCTCAGTAGAATAAGTGCTTCCCTGGCAAGCACAAGGGCCTGCATTCAATCCCTGGTTCTGAAAAAAAAAAATAATAATAGTATTGGGACTTCTCAAAGAAGGTGTTCTAGAGGAAAATTAAAACATCTCCCATAGGCTCAGCTCAGAGGATAGAGCAGAGTGAGTCTATTTGGAAAGCTACACAAAGAGGTAAGGCTACTGCAGATGCAATACTATGGCCAAGAGGCTGGAGAGGACCAGAGACTTGCAGCATCAGTGCTCAACTTTTGATTCTCTGGGACCCTCCCACCACTGTCTTCCCCTACTATCTGGCTCCCTGAGCCATCATTGGAGAATGACATGGCTATAGTGACTGAAGTCATTCTCAGCCTCTTACCTCATACCACCTCCAACCAAAGGAAGAGTTCATCTCTTCCTGGAGACCCTGGAAGGACAGCTTCCCATTCTCCCAGAATACCAGTTTCACATTCTGTTCAGATTTTCTGGACTCAAGTGGCTCCTCTTAACTAGGATAACCATATATTTGGTTCCACTTAAAAGAATTTCTTCCTATGCACTGAGTCACATAGTTGTTCATGGTGCCTCTTTCCATTTCGAACCATCCCATTTGGATGACAAAACATGTGGCTCCCCTTCTGTAGTCACCAGAGGCTGAAGAATGTGGAAGGTGATTTTTCTGGGAATGTCATCCACCCTAGGCAGAGGGATGTGGGTAGGGAAGGATTTCCCACAGCACATCAGTACAGTTCTAGAAAAGAATATGGAAGCTGGACAGCAAAACCCGCTGTGGCCACATTAGTAAGTATAATGAAGTGAAGGAGATTCTTTGGCTAGAAATACATAGAGCAAGGTAATATCTATATAAGAACTGCAAGAGAGCAAGCCCATTCAAGAGACAGAAGAGAGAATGGTGACTAGCTTTTACTAAAATTGAATAGTAGCCCTGATTTATTTATCCCTTGTCTCCTGGCAACTGATAGCAGAGTCTGGCACTTTTTTAAATGTTTTCATTGAAATCTAAATATCAGAGAGTATTTGCCATCTACACATAGAATGCTTGCTGTCACCTAGGGAGACTGCTTGCTATTTCTCAAAAGCAGTGGCTTTTGCAAGAGATGTGTGTAGCATGGGAGAAATGTTAGGCGATGGTTTCCCTTCACTCACATCATGCACCTTCTTGGTGATAGGTCCCAAGAAGATATGCCAAAAAGGGTTGGATTCTCTCCTCTGAAACAGAGACTGGTGATCATGCACCTAGCTTTTCTACTCCTTTATATTTCAATGCACCTGAGTTCTCAAGTCACTACTTCTTTTGTTTCATTTTTTTTTTAAAGATATTTGGTACAGGGTCTCACTACCTAGATTGGACTTGTAGTGATGCTTCTATTTTCAGCCTCCCACGTGCATGTGTGCCATCAAGCCCAGTTTCAATCACCATTTTAGCATGCCCCAGGTGTGGGGCCAGCCCAGCATGCCGGTTATCAAACCCCAGTCGCTGTGCTCTGCATGAACAGGTGCTTCAGTCCACTGAGCTATCTGGCCAGGCCCACAATTTCTATTAAGAGAAAATTTTAACCCTTTTCAACTCAAATGAACCCAGAGTCCTCTGGATTTTAACTTGGTCAATTTGGATGATATTTATTTAATTAGAGCTCTCTGTATAAAACCTGCTATATAATTTTTAGGCTCCATCGAAAAATGAAAGTTCTAGGCCTCTATTTCAGAAATATTAGCCATTTCAAGAGATCAATAAGTCAAACAATCCTTTCTGAGCATGAGGCTCCATTATAAGTAAAAATCTGTGAAGCCGTCCCTGTCTGTCTCCTCTATCTTCTTCTCCCTTATACTATATAAGATGAAACTGTTGAATTGCTTTTGCTTTTCCTTTGCCTAGGATGCTGAGGCTAGAGTAGTATGCTTCCTTGTGAAATAACATCCAGATAATGGGCCTCTTCACTTCAGTGCCTTCACTTAACTCTTAGGTTACATATCTTCACTGATTGCAACATTGTCCAGTTCCTGCTTTAGAAGCCTTTCTCGGTTATCCGATGCACACACGACATAGTGAGTCAGGTGCATCCTTTCTATGAATTCGTGCAAAACCATAAATTGTATTTTCCACCCTGGTGGGCAAATAATACTTTGGCTGCCTATAAGATCTCCAGGCACAAACTTTCTCTTGGAGGTATATAGAGGCCTTATTGCACTACCCTCTGGTGTTTAGTGACAGTTCAATTCTTTTTCTCTGTGTAAGTAGCTATTTTTCTATCTTAGAGTTTATAGGGTTTTCTATTTATCCTTTAAGCTCAGCAATTTTACCAAATGTACTGAGTTGCACGCCTTTTCTTCTTAACATTCCCTATTGCTCCCTCTGCAGATTTCACCATTTTCTTTAGTTTTAAATCCTCTCATCAGCTCAGATAAATTTCTTTCTCTGTCTGTTCTTTGCTCCTTCTGGACATACTATTAATATATTAGGTCTCTATACAAATACACCAATTTATTCCTGTACCAAGCAGCAATTTTTGTAACTGTATTTTTCCATGATTTCTTCTCATTGCAATTTTCCTGAGATATAGATTCAACTTCTTATGTTGAATCTTCTAATTCAACTCTCAGTAGCCCCTTCAATTCATCTAAAAAACTTTTAGATGTAGGAATCATGCTTTGTATTATTGAGAACTACCTTTGCTCTGTGTTAATATCAGAGCTCCTTCAGTGTTCTTCTCACCTTTTCACTTGAATCCTTGAATATATTTTCTAGCATCTTCTTTTGTTGTAGTCAAGGGCTTATTATTTTTCATTCTCACTTGTTCTGAGCTCTGGAGCTCTTTTTTCACGGGCTCAAGCCCACCCGTGGTGTACCAAGCAAGGGCAGGGAAGTGCCTGCTTCATAGATCAGCTACCAGTACACAGTGGAAAACTGAAAGCAATAGTGAGACAACTAAACCCCAGTGTGCCTTCTTTATGTACTATCCACATCAATTCAAACAATGTCATGATACTATACACTACCAAAAGTCTCTGTTAGCTTGATAACTGCTGTGGTTACCATTGAGTTTTATATGTATATAAGCTTTGAATTAGGGCATTTTTGTTACTTATCTTCTAATAAACATTCTACCTGGAAGTTTCTATAGTTTGGATGATGGAGATCTTCCAAAGGCCCATTTGTTAAAGCCATGATGTATTGAGAGGTGCTATGAATGTATAAGAGGTGAAGCTTAGGGGCATATCCTTACGTCATTTGGGTGTGGGTTTCTCTGTCTCTCCTGGCTCAAGATGCCATTGTGCTCCTATACTCATGCCTGCTAGGATGAATTTCCCTTACCAGTGGCTCAAACCCACTGGGGCTGCCTGTTCTTAGACTGGAATATCCAGAACCAAGATCCAAAATAAACCTGTCCTTACTTCATAAAAAGTCTGTTGAGTTGAAAGTGAACAGACTCCTTGGGACTCCTGCAAAACCAATCCCAGGAACATAGAATGCCACAGGCACACTGTGTAAACAAGTTGACCTCTAGCTCAGCTGCATATCAACAAGTATCTGGCCTTTGCTGTCCTCCCTGTTAACTATGGCACAGATAGCTCTGAGAATGTTTCACTTTCCATCTTCTTAGCAATACAATGAAGATTTGCACTTTCAACCCTACTATATGACTTCCCTCTTTATTTTACTGTGTATAAATAAAGATGCAGACAAGACTGGGTTGTCACTTCCCCACCATCACAAGGGCTGCATCGCACTGAGTCACAGCTTTCCTTTTCTTACAAGTCTTGTCTTTTCCAAATTTCCCACCACGTCCTCTCAGGATCCCACTGGCTGTGCAGTATGCATTGCCCTCCTAACAAGAAGGCAGCTGCAAGCCTCCATAATCCAGTCACCTTGAAAACTCCCATCTCTGATTCTAAAAGGCTTCAGGGGAGTATATAAACCATAGCACTGATTTTTGTTCCTATGTGCACATTTGGAGCTTTTATTTGTGCTAAAAAGGTTTTTAAATAAAACACTATAATATTTTGTTTGGGAAGTGAAAATTTCAGTTTATTCATGAAATACTTTACTGAATTTGAATAATGTGTTAGCAATTAAAATGTTCTCCTTATTAATTGTTGTTTATAGACAAATAATGCTGATTACCCTGTACTGTAAGATTATCACAAAAAATATTATTGTCATAAAACAAGGGGATAATAAAAAATGACCAACATTAGGTGTCAGACACACAGGCACTCTCTGTGTCTAATTTCTAGACACCTTCACTGACAGCAGTGGTACAACGTCCACCCCATGGACCAAGACTGCCTTAGCTAGCAAGTTGCTATTATGATATATGAAGTATCATAAGCGTCTCCAGACTCACTGGCTGTATCCACAAAACTAATACTCTAAGATTTAGTTCCATGAAACTCACTACAATTTATTCAGATCTATTATAATTTCTTAGGATCTGGTACCAGACAAAAGTTCCAGAAACACTTATAGATTAAGTTTTCACCTATGTGATAGTATTATTATAATATTATAAACTAAAAAACATAAATCATCATGCTCCCAAGATTATATAACCATTAAGTGTCAGGATTGTACTGAATCCATGGAGTCCTGCCATGGTACCCTTTTGTTTAGAATTGTTTTAAGGAGAAAGCAAAAAATAGTAGAAAGAACATAAGAAAGAAAGAAAGAAAGAAAGAAAGAAAGAAAGAAAGAAAGAAAGAAAGAAAGAAAGAAAGAAAGAAAGAAGGAAGGAAGGAAGGAAGGAAGGAAGGAAGGAAGGAAGGAAGGAAGGAAGGAAGGAAGGAAGGAAGGAAGGACACAGAATTTAACTAAACAAAATGATGGGAATTTAATAATAGTTGTTGCATTGTGTATTGTTCTCATCAAACTAATTAGACTACCAGAGATAAGCATGTAAAACTGGTCAAAAAATTGAAAAGGAGAGGGAGAAAATTTAAGCATTAACTGCTCTTCTCAATAGAGCAGCAGAAATTAGCAGTACAGTTATCCCAGCTACCCTGCATATCTACATTCACATTCCATTTCCCTTTTCTTCTTTCTTCCTTTCTTTCCTCCTTTCCTCCATCCCAGCTGTTCCTTCCCTTTGAATAGTTTCTTTCCTATTCACAGTACCCATTATATCTTTCAGATCCTATTTATTCTTTCAGTTTCTTACGCTAGGAAGACAACATGATGTTTATACATGTGCATTGATTTATTTGACTTATGAGTATGACCTCTAGTTGTATCCATTTACATACAACACCCTCAAGTTTATTTTTTGTATAGCTGAGTAATATTCTGTTGTGTAAAAATACTGCATGTTTTTATCCATTCCTGAGCTGATGCACATTTATGTCAGTTTCAAGATTTAGCTATGACAAATTGTACTGCTATAAATATGGGTGCGCATATGTAGCTGTAGTATGATGTTTTCAGTTATTCTGGAAAAAATATCCAGGAGGGGAATAGCTGGGCTAAATGGGACCTCTAATTCTAGTTTTTTGAGGAATTTCCACACTGATTTCCACAGTAGCTGTACCAGTCTCCACTCTGACTGATAGTAGTGTTCCCTTTTCCTCATAGTACCTCCAGCATTTGCTATTGGTTGACTTCTTGATGATAGCCATTATTTCTGGGCTAAGATTAAATCTTAGCGTTGTTTTAATTTGCATTTCTCAAACAACCAATAATGTTGAGCCTTTTTTAAATTTATTTGCCATTTATATTTCTTCATCTGAGAAGTGAGTGTTTATTTCAGGTGCTTATTTTTGGATTGCATGTTTTGATAGGTATTGACCATCAAGACTCCATCTTGATGACCATCTGATGGAGTCTTGTCATAAAACAAGACTTCCTTTCTTTCTTCTTTCTTTCTTTTTTCTTTCTTTCTTTCTTTTGTTCGTTCTTTCATTCTTTCTGCTGACCATCTGTTGCAGCAGAGAAACCAGTGGAAGGAAAAAGGCAAACAGGCTTTGTTATAAAGGGAAAGGGAGGGCATGGAGAGAATTTGGGAAGATAAGGAATTCTCTGAATTGGAACAAAGGGAGGATGAGGCTTTTATGGCCTTTTGTCAGGGTGAGGCTTGAGGGGGATATTGAGATACGCCTGAGGAGCTGATTAGGGCCTTCCCTGAGGTGGGAGGAAAGGTAAAAGGAAATTACACACTTGGCTGAGTTGGAGGAGAAGCGGGGAGGTGATCTCTGGGAAGATAAACTGTTGTTTTAAAGGCTTCAGCCATATTGGATGACCACCATAATAATTCAGCAATTCATACTAGAGCCAGAACCTATTAGTTAGAATTTTTGGGGCCTGATATTTTTATGTACTGGACTATAGTCAAAATGGATCAAAGATTTAAATATTAAAACAGAATAACTAAATCTACTGCAGGAGAAAGTATATGAAAATCTTGAAGACATAGGGATAGATAGTGAGTATATGAAGACAAATAAAACTGGGAAATACTTCAAAGAATCAATAAGTGGGATCTCATGTTTTTGAAAAGTATCCACATATCAAAATAGATCACCAACAGAGAGAAAGAAAACCCATGACTTGGAAAATATTTTAGTCAACTATCCCCTAGACGAAGGGCTTCTACCTAGAACATATAAAGAACTACCCTTTGTTTATGAAATGATAATTACAATATTTTATAATAAATCCCATGGCACAGGTATAGGTAGAACTTAAGGAAACACCATTCAACTGTACTTGAGGGTGGTGGGAGGTAGGAGAGGCAAGGCTGTGCTTGGGCTTGTTATAAGGGATAATACTTCAGTTGGGCCTTGAAAGACGAATGCATGGTTCTCCATGTAAACTGATCCAAAGAACAAACTGCCAAAGCTCAAAGATACCAAGCAATGTGGAATGGGGAAGGTAATCAGCTTGCATGTCGTTGAACTGTGGGACAGGATGAAAAGGGATACAGGAGCTCTAAAAAGCAAATCAAGCAAGACTGCAGGCCTAGATCATCAAAGATCTTAGGGGTTGGATCAAAGGGGCTGGCCCAGAATATAAATTCCTGACCTTGGCTATCAGCAACTTGTTTTACCATCCCCCCATGTCCCAATAGAGGCTCTCAAATAACCAAAGAAATGGAATCATAAGTATCTGTCTGCTTCCTCAGCAGTAAAAAGACCACTTGTATCCACAGTTCAGGCACTCAGAGGAACAGAGGCATGTTCTCTGCAGTGAACCCCTCATACTGAAAAAAGCACTTCATTGGCCAGCAAAAAGAGCACTGTTCACTGAGGCTGCTATCTGTCAAAAAACAAAATTTTTTCCTACCCATTCTCCACAAGGATTCCTCCAGACCCTGAAGCTAAGCCACAAACTGCCTCAAGGATGAAGTTAGCAGAGAGGTTTGAAGCACATACTTTCCACCAGGCACATTTCCCTTCCTCTCAGTGTTGTCCTAGGCCTCCCAGTCTGTGTGCAAATCGAAGGCATAAAGAAGGGAAAGCCAAGAACAAAGGAAGACAAGTTTCTCATCTGTTCTTTGACCCAGCATGAAGAAAGGGTCATGAAGGAAGAAAGCAAAAGTTAGAATTTTCAATAACTAAGAATATACCAAGAACTAGAAAAAAATCAGGGATGAAGTCATCCAGTCTCCAGAAGCTCTGTCAAGGTGTGGGCCTACCCAGTGTAAATGACAGAGGAGTAAGACAGAAGCTCTTGTTTCTCAATGCTAATACCACTGCAACATGCAAGGGCTACTAATTGATAGATTATCAATTCATATGTTCCCAAAATTATGAATAAAATTAACTAATTAAATGAATTATACCTAGTACAGTGCCAGCCTTGAAACCAGGCATGGTGGCCCACATGTGTAATCCCAGTACTGGGGAGGCTGAGACAGGAGGATCACTATGAGACCAAGCTGCATAGAAAGACCCTGTACCAAAGAAATAAATGAATATTTTCAAAAAAGAAATGAATTACAGAAGTATCAAAGCCATTATCTGGAGCATGCCAGAAAATAAGCTCATTACACACACACACACACACACACACACACACACACACACACACATTCATTGTCTGGCACATAGCAGGAGCTTAATGAGAGTACATGGAATATAGAATGAGCTAAGAAGTAAGTGACTAACTGAATGAGTGATGTCCTTATTAACTGCTTGAGATATTGCTCACCCTTTTGCCTCAATTTGTGGGGTATAAGAGGCAGAGAATATGGAGAAATTAATATAGTTAACCCAACTCAAACTCAACCATACTGGTAAGTGGCTGTACAACCCAATAATATATCAACCCAAAAGGCCTTGGTACCAATCAAATAACACATAATCAAAGCATCACCTACCAGACATCACCTGTTGCTAACTGCAAGGTAAGCCACAATCCTAGAATCAGGATCTATAATCCTAGTATTAGGATTCCACTATTTCCTAGCTCAGTAAGGCATGATGGTCCTCAGGCTGGGGAGAAAACCATTCCCAAGCTTCAGAATCCTCAGTGACCAGAACCCTCAGCATAACAAGGAGGGTTCTCTCAGTCAATTGATAAAAAGTACCCGTATCTAACATGGCATGATTAGGAGTTACTTTGGCAGTTATTTGAAGGCACCCTTGGTTGAACTGAAAACTTAGTTTTCTAGTGCCCACCAAAACCTTTGGTTAAGGAAGTGAACAAAGTTGTTTCATGAAATCCATCATCCAGGCATTGCTGAGCTTTAAGCTCCTGTCTATGAGGAACTTACCATCTGTTTGGGGAGAAAAGATTTATACCCAAGGTACAAGGAAAGAGCTATACAAATAATATCTCATCAAGAATGAGCAGGCCACTGGGAGAGTTCTGATCCCCCTCTCTGATATTGCCAGTGACAGAGCAAGGGATGCTCCTAGACCACAGCAGTCTCACCAAACTGCAAGTGAACAAGTCTACAGCTAAAAGACCCTCAGATGCCTCACAAAGTGGAGATATCTGAATTGCAAGCAGACATTCCTTTTGCTTCCATAATTTACGTGGGAAAAAAAAGAGAGATTTTATATTATCCTCTGACAAGAGCCAGAGAGGTAAGTATTTTTCCACAAGAACCATTGAGTAAGATCTCCAGATCGTCTGACTCAGTAGGCCTCAATGGATCCTAATAAATTTGAAAACTACTTATCAATTTATCAATTCTCAGGCAATGCTGATTATCCTGCCAAGAGATCCACACTCCAGAATCTGCTGGTTTAAAGGATTGCATTGAAGTGGACATTGTATATACATTTTGTCCTGAGTACATTACAGATAATACACAATTCTACCTGACCATATTACCAAGCAAGGAAATAATATGTGAGGGGAGGTAGAAGAGGCAGAAAGAAGGAAGAAAACAGCCACCATGAAAGAAGGTGTAATGATTAGAGACTCTATCTTAGCCTTCACAAAGTTAAATGGCTATTGACTCTTAGAAATAATGCAAATCCTAAGGGCCTCTGTGCTTTAGTACAAGACAAGTAATTATACATGGAGTGGTTTTAGGACATTCTAGGCTTGCTCTTTCCAAAGGAGATAGTCCTTACTCAACTCTAGGTGGATGCTGCCCAAAGAATGCAGCCCACGGTTTGTCAGAATTGCTAAGCACTTATCCTACTGAGCTATCTCCCCGGCCCCTAATTTTCCAATAGAAGTAACATTATCAGATTTTTGAAAAATATGTCCATGAGATGATAGATAACCTCCCAATAAAGGAATAAAACCATTCAACTAGGATGATCCCAGAAAAAGACCAGGATTAAGAAATTCTGCAGAATTTACCTCTGAAACAACAACTGGCATCTAGTAAAGAATCCAAAAGTTGGCCTTTCTGGACAGAAGATAAGTAAATCATCTGAAATTTGCTATGAGGAAGCCCTAGTAACTTTCCAGAGACATGGCATCACAATGAAATGTAGCTTAGATAAAGACCAATGCCCCTGTGTATTGGATAATAAAGTTTGTCAAACCCAGAGCCAGAAAATGTGACATTCATACTTCACTGGGCCCCCGTGTGGTGAGTAGTTCTAAGTTGACATGGCCTCAGGTGAAGAAGGCCTCTTTGGGGATGTGCTTTTGCATTTATCCTCAGGTTTTCTGCACAGGAGTCCAGTGGGGAGCAGAGCTGACACCAATAAGAAGGCAAGACACAGAGCTCACTGGGAACAGCACTGTGTCTCATCCATCTCAGGCTCTGTGGGGTCAAACACAGGGCCAAGCACACCGGGTGGATCTGACTAAATATATTCAAAATGAGACCATTTGGGACAATTTATCCATGCTCTTAAAATCCTGAATTTTTCCCTTCTTTTGTCTCCACAACTTCCTTGGTCTTTCTCTTCACCAGGCCCCTTGCCCCAGGGTCTATGATATATACGTTCATTTAGGATGTTAAGAGTCATTTTCAGAGCTATTTTATCAGCAAATCAAGCTTATCTTTCCTTCTTCTCTAGGGAGCTGCAAAATGTAGCAGCAGTTATAAGGAAGAAAAGCCAAATTGGAACTTGCTTTAAAATGAAAAAATTTAAAGAACAAAAGAAAAGGAAGAAGAAAATCTTTAAACTCCCATTGAGCTGCCAGGCATGGAAGGATTTCTACAAATAATTCACAGCTCTATCAGGTGAGGAAATTTCACTTCCTTGAAAGTGGGGGTCCCAAGAACAGGTAAAAAGGAAGGCAGTTCTGGAAAGTCCTCCTACTCCAAAGTAATTAATTCTAAGGTGAGCTCCTTCCCTATGTTCTCTAAGAGCATATTCTGGCCTTTTGACAGAGTTATTCATGGACCAGCTCCACAGGTCTTATTTTATATCCATGTTCTGAACTAATCAATCAATATGTTTTTTGCAAATCATTTCTCGAGCCTGATTGCTTTGGCAGAGTGAACTCTAGCCTTTCACCAAAGCAGATTTCTCTTCCACTTTGGTTATTTCATCATGAAATGCCCTGTGTAGCAATAGTGTGTTAAATACGACAAATACACTACAATCTCCCTTGACTGTTGGAAAAGAAGGAAGCAAAAAAGGATACTCAAAATGGAGCATAAAGACAATATTCCATTTAAGACAATATTCTACCATCTGGTGTCCTGTGCCAGGACAGCTGGGATCAAGCCGTGCTATTCCCTTCTTGTTACCACTCCCTCTTACTGTTCAAAGACTACATGTTTCTTAGCACCTCCAAGGAAATGTTAAATCAATAAGCACATCACACGAACTAAGCTCCTTGAGACACAGAGGAGAAGGAGGCCATAAAGTAATTGGGCATTTCATCCGTCTTGTTGGGTCAATGGGAAAACAGGTTTTTACAAAAACATTGTGCTACATCAGGTACGTTAGAAACCAACCCTGAATCTCTGCGAGGTGATTGCACGAATTTGGCTGGCTAGTGCTATGTAAGGAGGTGAGAAGAGCAGAACTGAAGACTAGAAGCCATGAAGTACATTGAGGCTCAAGTCAGACCTCAGTCAGTCTCATGGAGGCTCCACAACTGGGATGGAACCTTCATGGATGGCCTAACTGTGGCAAAGGGAGCAGGACTTCAGTCCTCCACATCAGCCAGTGAAGACCCCGAGGGCTGGGTGCTGCTGCCTTCAGCAACACTCCCAGTGGTGCAGTAAGCAATACAGTTCTGAATTGGGGCTTTTCTGTGGCAAATTTGTGAGAATGCTTTGGGGGACAAACATTAGTTATCTACATATTAAAGAAGGAAGAAGAGATTTGCAAGGATGAAATAAGTGGCATAATTATATCTTGATATGAAACAGCCTAAGGTATTTTTTTAAAGTATTTTAATTTTACAATTAGAAAGTAGGTGGAAATAAAGAATCCTGAAGTCACCTTGCTGACCTTTTATAAAGACTTCGCTTTATAAAGATGATTAGCATCATCTTACGTACAGAATAAAGATTTTTAAAATGTTTGGAGATGACTGGTAAGGACGTGAACAGTAAGGAAATGGGAGGGTGGAGAGTGATTGTGATGGTTGATAGGCACATGGGTGGCTAAGCGAAGGTTTGATGCCTAGGGAATGAATTTGTGATGGGTGATGAACGTATCAACATTCACTTAGTCAGTTGTATATTCCTCCTCAGGCCCCCTGGAGTGCAAGAACAATACATTGAAAGGAAGTGAAAGCCAGTTAGCTAAGATCTTTAGGCAAAGCTCCCTCAAGCTCAGGATGAAAATGTAAATCTGCTTCTCTTGCTTAGCACACTACCTGGCCTCTGTCTCCACAGTTCAGTCCGAGACCCTCCTGTAAGAATTAAGAGGACATATTGCTTTCAAGCTTCCCCTTGAAGCAGACCCTAAAACAGAAATTAAACCTAAGTGGTTAAGGAAGGAACCCCAGGGAGAAAAAAAGCAACAAATAAAGGTGGTTTCACTGTCATTGCTCTTCCAAGTAACCTAACTTAAATATAAATTATATAAAACATGTGCCTCAGAGTTATTCCACAAAAAATCAGAGGTATTTATGCACTGGTTCCTATGCATTGTGGTTTAAGGGCTGCTTCGCATGATGGCACATAATTGTCCACAGCCTTGGACAATACCTGCAGGCAAGAGAGATTCTCAGTGGTGGGTGGACCCTTCACGAGTAGGACAAAGACACAGGGCATACCCCACCTTCTGTGCCTTACTCACTGCTGCATTTCGCTGGACAATAGGAAACACTCACATTAGTGCATGCAAATGAATGAGTATGAGTCAACGAATCACTGAATGAGGTACTCCTGGCCTGGTTTCAGGCAGAAGTTAAGAATGTGGAAATCATCTCTAAGGCAGGATTTTCCACAGGTATTCATGAGTCAGGCACAGCCACCCAATTATACCCTTTGTCGGAACCGGGGATCGAACTCAGGGCCTTGCGCTTGCCAGGAAAGCGCTTATTCCACTGAGCCATCTCCCTGGCCCCCTCGATTGTACCCTTTGTTGGGGGATACTCCCACCAGAAAACTGTTTAATGTCTCCAAAGTGATATAAAAGAGACAATTTACTACATATTGTAATGGTAGCAAGCAGCATAATAATTCTTTGCACTTAATAACACATTGGAGTTGGTGACAATAACAATTACATCATAATGTGCTTAATGGGCAAAGGAGCTCAATTTGGGTAATATTGTACATGCATTTGTTTGTTGTTTCCATTTCTGTTCCTTTATTTGTGATTATTGAAAGATGTCTCATCACGATTTTCACAAAGACTGTATTCAAGAGCCAAGACGAGGAGAGGAGGT
>PVKA01045206.1:0-15680 GCA_004027165.1 Ctenomys sociabilis
CTTGTACAATACCAAAACATTATGAAAACAGTTTGCAATGTATTATTTCATCGACTCTGTATGGTTATGGTGTTTTGAAACTGTCTGATTGACATTTGTATTTCAATAAAATAAAAATAAATGGAAAAAAAAAAAAAAAAAAAAAAAAAAAAAAAAAAAAAAAAAAAAAAAAAAAAAAAAAAAAAAAAAAAAAGAAAAAAAAAAAAAAAAAAAAAAAAATAAATGAAAAAGACTCCTGAATCCAGAACATGGAGAGCTCTTGTAGTTATATGAATGCCACCACTCCCCAAAATGAATTCATTTTTAAACTAGGTGCTTATCCATAAATAGGCATAGTTACTCTTATTTTCATACTAGCTGAACTCATTAACTTGGACGTGTATTATGTCCAAGTTAAAGGTGAGAAATTAGATCTATTCTGCATAACAATAATAATGTTTTGCATTATAATACCAAAACCTACAGATGCTGGTTTTGCCTACTTAAGCAAGGTAAGCCTTCCACAATTTTTTGAAATCATTATCATTTCCTTCTATGAAAAATTACCACTGAGCTATTGTTCATTTTTTTCAATGCAAGTAAAAATGCACATGGTAGGGAAGTTTTTAATTAGTTCATTCTGAGCAGGAACTGTGTGTGCTTACTGCAGTAGAAGCCTAATAAATTACTTCATAATCTCAGTGGAAGGCTTTGTATAGAAAAATACTCATTAATTTGCCCCGGCAGCCAGCAGATCCCTGTGAAAGGTCTTAGAAACATGCTTCTGTAGGTATGGATCAGTTTGCTTGAAACAGAACTTCTGGGGCAGTAAAAACAAATAGGCTTGCCTATTTGTGAGGAAAGCCACATAGCTCTGAGCTGTGATGTTTGGTGACAAAAGAAACTCCACCCAAATCCCTTTGCCCACTCTATACTTTTTCTGTTAATCGAAGAAGGCTTTTAAATTTTCAAATCATCCCAGTGCCCGTTTTGAAAGTAATCAAATGCTTTGGACACATTCGTCACAAACTAACAAGAAACTGTTGATACTATGTTATTTAGATGGATAGATAAGGATGAGTAGACGAATGAATGGGTTGATAGGTGAATGGATGTACATAGCCACATAAATATGTAAAGTGGGGAGGCAAAAATGCTATTAGCCTGATTAAAATAATTCCTCTTAAGGGGCAGATTATGTGACACATTGGTAATTCACTTGGAGTAAAGGGTAAGATCCTGAAAGTCATGCAGTTGTGATAAAAAAAAAACAGCCCCTAAATTGCTATCCATGGTGAGACAGTCCTGCTGATTTCAGAGTTCTGTTAATTGCACTTTGGTAGAATAATAAGTAAATCTGGATGATTGCTGAGGTATAATTGCTATGGAAAATGAGCAGGTGAGAATTTGAAGCTGGAGAGGAATTTTCAGGAAGTACAGATAAATCTGATAAAGCAGGGTCTTGCATACTAGGAAGGAGATGAGGAAACATATAACTCAGCAGAGAGTTAGAGTGCTGAGATGTCCATAGGGGATTCTGAAGTTATTTGCTGTAGGATGTACATGGCAAATTCTTCCTTTCACCTGCCCTAGAAAACTTACTTGGAAGCAGACACTGAGACAAGACTGGTGTGCACAGGGTTTATTAAAGAAAAGTTCCCATGGGAGAATAGTAGGGAATAAGGGAAACAAGATAGAGAAGAGGGGGAAAAACCAAAGAAGAGCAAACTCAAAGGCAAACTTCCTCAGCCTGATACCCTGGGAGAACTCGTGGAGTAAGGGTGTGGCTTCATGCTCCTGTGCTTTCTGCTTATTATTCAAGGATGGCTTTCAGGAGGGGGCTAGGCTAGTCTAGGGAGATAGCTCAATGGCCTAAGGGTCTACCTGGCAAGTGTGACTTCCTGAGTTCAATCCCCAGGACTAGGGGGAGAGAGAGAGAGACTAAATTTCTAATCACTTCTAGCTCTCCAGTGTGGAAGAAAAGAGACTCTCATAGCCTGAGAGAAGTCTTCTAAAACCTCAGCCAACCAAGCCAAGTAATAACCAGAAAGCACAGGAGCCTGAAACCACACCCTTACCTCTCAGGAATTTGAGTTTTCTCTTCTTTGGATTTCCCCCATGAGTGTTACTTGCCAAAAGTCCAGGGGTGGAGCACAAAATAATAAAAAGGGAGAGAGAGAGACCTGATAGATATTGATTTGTCCAACAGAGCCTTACGTTTGCTCACCAAGTCTTGAGTATGAATCAATTCATCATAATAATACAAGAAACACTGATATATATATATATATATATCCAGGTCAAATCTGTAGGGAGTAAAAATGGAGTCTGTGTTTGAAGGTACAGACAAGATGAACCCCAGACACCTGTGTCAGTGTGCTTTTGGAGCCAAGCTTATGATTATGCCCAAACATACCAGGCCTGCTAGTGAACCTACACTGTTGATGCCATATCAAAGTGGAAATTCTGTCCTCAAAATTGATTAAGTAGTGAGAGGTATATTAATTAACATACCTGAATATTTGTGCTAATAAAATATCTATGCTCCTCATTGTCCACTATATGTTTCTCTCATTGCTGGGACAAAATACCTGACAAAAAGAGGAGTAGGTTTATTTATCTCGCAGTTCATGGAGGTTTCAGTCTATACGTGGCTGGCTCCAAGCCAGAGTGGCACATGGCAGAGAGGCAACAGTTCATGGAGACAGAAAACAGAAAAAGCAATAAGTGAGGAGCAGCAAAAAGAGCAAGTCTCCTTCCTTCCCTTTTACTGTATGTAGGCCACCCATCCTAGGGTGGGTGTAGTGTTTCCACCTATAATCCCATCACTGTTCCATGAATCAACTAAAAGCTCTAAAAGCTTGATTCATGACTGCATGAGGCTTCAGGGGGACATCTAAACACAAACCATAACATTCACCTAATACAGTCAAACATTCCAGGCTCTGAACAATCCAATCTACCTCTTATTCAAGCTTTTCTAACCAGTTCCCTGCCACAAGCAGCTCTTCCTACACATGCCATGTGTCCTTGCTCATTAACTAAGCTCTGACATGCTCCTGGCATGGGCTAAGACAGACTATGAGAGTCATTTAATTCTAACAATAACTCCATGCCTTAGGTTCTTTCATTTACCGTCTGGGCTTATTAATTAATTTATTGGTACTGGCAATCAAACTCAGGACTTTGTGTTCTTTACCAGGCAGGTGGGCTAGGGAGATGGCTCAGTGGAATAAGTACTTCCCTGGCAAGTGCAAGGGCCTGAGTTCAATCCCCAGTTCCGCCAAAAAAAAAAAAAGAAGCTACGCCCTTACCAGGCAGGTGCTTTGCCACTGAGCTATATCCTTAGCACCTGGTCCTTTCATTTGTTTCATTAATAAGGAAGCTCCAGTTTGAGTAGGTAAGGTACAAGTTCTCTGGATAAATAAGGAGAGCAGCCAGCATTCATACTGAGCACTGGGTGACTACAGAAGGCCACTCTGCTGCTCTGCCTTTATGACACCAGTGCTCCTTCAAAAAACCCTTTTCATTTGAATGCTGACATCCTTCCATTTTCCAAGACCCAGTTTAGGTCCTTTTAGATTAAGCACAGCTCTTGAAGAAAAAGTACAGAAAATTTTAAAGCATGTGCAAAAAAAAGAAGTTTTTGGTTTGAATTGAGATGACCTCAATTTTTTTTTTTTTTTTTTTTTTTTTTTGCGGAACCAGGGATTGAACTCAGGCCCTTATGCTTGCCAGGGAAGTACTTATTCCACTGAGCCATCTCCTTGGCCTGTGTACTGAGAACACTGAGATGTTTGTAGTGATCGCTGTAGGAAATCAGGACTAAAACTGGGACTTAATGCAGCTGGAATTGTCTAGCTCTATCTTTCATTTCATATACCCAATCCAGTCCATTAACCTTAGACGCATGAGACTACCCTATTTTTTTTTTATTTATTTTTTTTTTTTTTTTGTCTTTTTAAGACAGGGTCTCACTATGCAGTTCAGGCTGGCCTTAAGCTCACTTTGTAGCTCAGGCTGGTCTCGAAATCCTCCTGCCTCAGCCTCCCAAGTGCTGGGATTACAGGCATGTGCCACCACGCCTGGCCACCCCTATAATTTTTAACTGTGGTGTCAACTTGCAAAAGAAATGTGGAGTGGATTAATTTAATATACAAATAGTTGTGTCTGAAAGATTCACTGACTGAAGGAGGAAGATGCACCCTGTGCACCACAGATGCACCACAGTGCCTGTGGGTGGCACTGACCAAGAGATCTCTATCCTGGATAGAATTAAAAAAGAAAGAAGAATGCCTCACTTTTTGCTCTTTCAAAGGATCTCCACTCTTCCACTGCCTTTGAAAGTCCATGTCCAAAGCAAATTCTTCAGCCTTTCTACACAGAGCCTTTGGCTACCCAATGTGGACTCACATAGGAATCCCCAGTGAACTTCAGGCCTTTTATTTATGTATTTTTAACCTTTATTCTATAAAAAATACTTTCCCTAGAAGTACTTGGTGCTACATGTTTGGTCTAATATTTGTGGAAGATTCTTAATGTATAATAAAGTAATACTAGTTTTCAGGCCTTTGATTTTTGATTTTTGACTGAATCCTCTGGTTTCCCAGCACACCCCTGTCCCTTGTACATTCCTTCACCTTTGACTCTACAGATGGTCATTGTGTAAACCTAACTTGTAAATCCTTCATTTATCATCTTCATTGTATTATATATTTATTATATTGAACTGTTCCTCTAGTGAAACCTGATACATTCCCTCACCTTACTGTTTATCAACCCAGAAGATCTCTTATCAACCCTATTTAGGCCATGTGCTTTTATTTGACTTATAGAAAAATCCCAAAGGAATAAATATTATGACCAGCCAGAGCAAAGATACAGGGTTATCATGTGAGGATGGAAGTAGGAAAGAACACTCTGGGCAGTTCACAGCACTAGCTCTCACAGTTCATTTCACCATCTGTGAAGACCCAGACAGAATTACTGTGCTCCAGTTTTCCTGGCATAAAACAAAACAACTATTTATTATGCTCCCATATTCTTTGGGCCAAAAAATTTGATTGGAACACAGTGGGGATGGATTGTCTCTGCTCTACAGTGTCTGGGTCCTGGCATGAAAGACTGTAAGCAAGGGACTGGATGCATTTAAAGGCTGATTCCATGTCTGGAAGCTGGTGCTGGCTATTAGCTTGGGAACTCAGTTCCTTTCCACATGGACCTCTTCATGTGGCCTCTCCTTAGGAGATGCTCTGAGATTTCTCATAATAAGGTAGCTGGATTCCAAAGCTGAACATTGTGAAGGGCCATGAGAGAACAAGAGAGAGATTGAGAGTGCCAGGTGGAAACAGTTTTCCTTTTCTATCCTAGCTTCAGAAGGTTGCCAAAGTCTATTTTGGAGACTCACAAGCCTTCCTAGGTTCAAAAGAAGGGGAAACTGACTGTATCCTTTGTGAGGAATGGCAGAGTCCAGAAGAGAAGTGAGACTAGATATACTTTTGTTGACAATGTTCAGGAAATACAAATTAGCACACTTTTTTTCCTGTGAATTCTCTTCATGATTTTTTTGTAGCTTCCTGAATAATTTTGATTGCTGTGAGATATCTTTGTATTTCTATGCATTGCCATGAACAGGACTTATATAACAGATGTTCACAATACTTTGGTTGGTTGTCTCTGAAATTCAGCATCACAATTTTTGTAGCAACTAGTTGTATGATTATGAAAAAGAATACTTAGCATCTCTTCTGCTTAGTTATAAACTTGGTATGTTGATCTAAATTTATGACTTTTAAATGATTTTATTGAGCAGAAAATTACAAATAACTTTATCTAAATTACATCTAACACAAACTCTGGCATATAAAACTAATTTTAAAAAAAGAACACAGAGAAATGTTCTGACTTGAGAGCTATCTGAATCCCCTCCCTCCCCCTACACCACTGTTGATCTTGAGACAGTCATGGAGATGGAGGCCATCCTCCATTGTGAATTTGTCCAGAATCTCTTCTGAAAATAAAATCTACCTCTTTTCTAGGAAACTAATACACACATACACACACACACACACACACACACACACACACACACTTTCAGTCCATCAGTCTTACTGCAACTTCTAGCCATAGAGGTGAAAGGTGATCCCTATCTTGTGAAGTTGAAGTCATCATGATTGGCTTGGAACTGAGAGCACAACCCACTGAGGGCCAGTGAGACCTTCAACTGAATACATTAAGAAAAAGGATACTCTTCTTTTTCTGGGATTACTCAGCTGGTAAAATAAAAGCTGCCATTGGCCATTTTTGCTGCTTTATGGGATGGATACACCTTGACTGAAAATAGGGCTCCAAAACAAAAGGAGATGAACACTAAGAGACAAGGGCAAGAGAAACTGGATGGGGATGACTTGATAGCATTATTTACATTATACTTGGATCCAGGTATATCTGATACTAATATTAACTTTGTATTTTTCCAGATAGTTATGTCAGTTCCAAATGAAAGAATTACTGCAAACACACCAGACTTTTGTGAAGCATTTTAAACAGAGCTTGAAAAAAATCACTGCAGTAGATGAATTCTAAGGTTTCTCACCCTGTTATGAACCTCTGCAGCTGAAGACCTTTCAGCTTCTCATCTTTCATTGTTGTTGCACAGTGGCAGGACAAATGAATTAGTGTTCATGAAATTACAAAACAGCTGGTCGTTGTACAGGATACCAGAAAAATGCTTCTGGATACACACAAGGTTTAGGATTGATGATGGATATTTGCTCCCTAAAGTGTTCTGGCTGCTCATTTGCTAACCAGAGCAAGGGTTGAACTTAACATACATGGAAATTTTTCATCACTCTATAATAAGAAGTCATAGCTTCTACAGGTTTTTGAATTATGCAGAGAAAAGAACAAGATATACAGTTAAACTCTCATTTGGACAGAAGAAAAGAAAAATATTGACCATGAAATTGATCAATTAGACGTACTAGCTACTGCTGTGTTCTTGGCAACGCCTGACTCACTTGTCAATGCAGAATTGAAGTCTCTCATGTAATGTTAGATATGCCTTATGAGTTGAAAGTAAACTCAGATATTTGTTATCACTTTTAGGAATGGCAAGCCAGCCCCTATTGTGTATCTTTAAAGTTTTCACAACCCAAAGGGAACAATCTATTTCATATCAAGGACATGAGAACACACAGAAGCAGTGATGAATCTTGCATCGCATTCACTGAAGACCATGGTAAGATCTGCTATCTTTGACAAGCCTCCTTGTGTCATATTCTCAAGGCCCAGTGCAGTTTTGGTGCTGAATCACACAGCAGGCCCAGTTAGATGTTTTATCTCTGCATGATGCAGCCTCAGCTGATATAATTTCTTGTGCTTGCTTCAAAGGAGTTCATAGTGAAAGAAGATGGTCCCCAAAGGAGAGGATTTTTACTTAAATGAGAGTCCTTGCTCTTTTTCTGTACTTTTCTGAAGTTATCTTTGTGTACTTTCCATTTGCATATAATATCATTGAACACCTGTGTTTTAAACAGAGTCCCTATCTCATTCAGGAAATCCTTTTTTGATCTCCTTCTGATCCTGCCTGGAGTCTCTGTGCTATCACAGTTGTTCTTAGGAACACAGATATACTGACATGATTATGGTTTTCTCCACACAGAACAAGACAGTTTTCAGGCCAGTTGCTTTTAGAAACATCTCAAGAGCATTTAGAATTATGTACCAAGTGAACATGAGGAAGCAATGATGAGGCAAGCGAGGGACCCCGAGGTTTAACTTCACAGGTCTCCTTCTGGTGTGCAGGTCTCTCTTCACTCAGGAAAGAGGAAGGTGGAATAGGCAGGGCCCAGCACTAGTAGGAACATAAAATATGCTGAATGAATGAGTAAGTAGATAGGTGACAAAACACTCAATTTAATTTTATTTTGGTGAGTTTATGTAAAAGTCTGTAATGGAAAATAATATTATTTAATCATCTGTTGTCCCTGTGGAAGTGAACTCAAAAATTCAAAGATAATTTACTATTATTTCCTATATCTTTAGCCTTTCAGTCCTTAGAATCAATAAATACCAATACCAAAAATATCTTATGTGCATAAATTATCCTGATTCTTAAGACCTCCAAACTTAGCTTCCTGGATATACTATGAAATAGTATGAAGTGTCTTCTTTTTTGTTGTTTTTTTTTGAGAGAGGATATGGTACATAGAGGTAAACATACTTCTTTTCTATAGAACTTCTCATTGTCTTTATTGGCTATTATTCATATAAATTTCAAAAGGAAAATATAAATTGCAATGTTTGTCCAACACTTTTGAAAAAGAATCCCATTTTTTTTAATTTCGCCTATTACTCTTCCAAAGGATTCTTCCAAAGTACACACTTCCTTTTCATTTTTCTTATAGATACATTCAGCACATGGGAAATCTATTCTGTTCCCTTCCTTTCTTAAAATTATGTCTTCCCTAATATTATAATCCTTACTATACTATAACATGAAGTCCTCCCTGTTATTTAATGAAATATTAATTAAAAATACAAATGGATTTTTGTTACTATTCCTTATTATTCTGATGTTAGATGAAAAATGAACAAAATGGTAGTGATAAAACCAACACAAAATGTCAAATACATTACCAAGACAATAACTAAAACTGCACAGTATTAACACATACCAAATCAACAGATAATGGAACAGAATATAAAGCTCAGAAATAGGTCATATATACGAGACCTGCAATCAATGGAGAAAATATGAGTCATGTAATATATAGAATTGAGATATTGGCTAGCCATTGAGACAAAAAGAAAGCCACAACTCTACTTAACATCTGAGACCAGTGTCACTGCCACGGCATCCAGTTTTAGATCGAATACAAGGTATTTACAGTTCACTGTCTCTGGCCTAGTTAAAACTTCATTTTCCTCTGTGGTTCTTTGTGATATACTATACTTGTTCTTTACTTCATTGACCCAAAATCCAACACACCTCACCATTGATGAACATGATAAAAGCTCAAAGTCAACACCAGTAAATTAATTCCCTCTTTATGCATATTTTCTCTTAACAAGTCAATCTAGTCTGTGGGGAAGCTCAAGGGTCATAGCCTATGGACCCTAACAGAGCCTCACAGATTCTATTATTGCCTCAATGCTGACTGAGCTTCATTCCATCTCCAGACTTCCTGGCAGCCTCTTGTTAGCACTCCAACCTTTCTGGGATCTCAAAGTAAAGAATACTTTTGTTTCATGCCTTTGAGTCTCACCTTCTCATTACGTCTCATCTAATACACACACTTGGACTGAACCATCCCAGGATCAAGGCTCTCCTAAATGGGTAATTTTTTATCTGATGGCCACTCTCAAGAAAGAGTTCAAGACCAAATTAAAAAGAGACTATAGTATGCCTTTAACAAAGACCTTCTATCTAGAACATATAAAGAATTAAAAAATCAGACCCCCCCAAATTCAAAAACTCAATCTAAAAATGGACACCTGACATGAATATATACTTCTCAGAGGAACAAATACAAATGGTAAGTAAATATATGAAAAAATGTTCAACATCATTGATCACTAGAGAAATACAAATTCAAACAATACTGAGATTCCATCTCACCTCAGAAAGAATGGCTAAAGAAGCCAGTCAATAACAAATGCTGGAGGGTCTGTGGAGAAAAAGGAACCCTGCTTCACTGTTGCTGGGAGCACAGACTGGTACAACGACTATGGAAATCAGGGTGGAGATTTCTTAAGAAGCTAGGATTGGAGGATCCATTGAAGCCAGCTGTTCCCCTCCTGGGTATTTTTCTGAAAAAAACTGAAAACTTCATACCACAGCATTATATGTGCATCCATGTTTGTAGCAGTGCAATTTGTCATAGATAAATCTTGGAAATAACCCAGAGTATTATTCACAATAGAGTATTATCCAACTATAAAACAGGATATATTTGAGTGTTTTGTCAGTAAATGGATACAACTAGAGAATATACTCTTAAGTGAAATAAATCAGATCCACATGTACAAACATCATATTGTTTCCTTAGTGTGAGAACCTGAGAGGGAAAAGTAGAATCTGAAGTAGATAGTGGGAAAAGGGAATGAACTTATTCAAAAGGGAAGAGTTACTGAGTTGAGAAGACAGACAGGTGGGGAAAGAGATTTATGTATGTAAGCAGGATGGTTTGGACAACTGTACTGTGCATTTCTGCTAGTCTATGGAAAGGAGCAAATAATACATAATTTGTTTTGTCTCCTTTTTTCAATTATTTGTGCTTTTCTTAATTGCTTATATGTTTCTTTCTTCTTCAATTTTACATGTATATATCTTGTAATATGAATAACTGGTTGGAGGACACTATGTATTACAACAAATACTGAGAAATTTACATTACTTTGTTAAGTGAAATTCTGTATCATTTGTAAGTTTTTCTGCTTTAATTCTGATTTGTACTCTCTCTAAATATTTAAACATATATATAATATTATAATTATGGTATATTATATATTATAATGAGGGCCAGAGAGATAACTCTGTGCTCTAAGCGCCTGCCTGGCAAACACAAGGACCTGCGTTATATCCCCAGTACCACATGCCATGCCAGGTCCTGTGCGGTACTGGCCCCTAAAACTGGGTGTGGTGATGTATGCCTACAATTCCAGCGCTGAGGGGGCTAAGACAGGAGGATCACTGTAAGTCCAAGTTACAGTGAGACCCTGTAACAAATAAATAAATAAATAATTTATAAAAAGAAACTGTAATAACAAAACCACAACAACCAGATGCAGTTTCAAATGGATAAAAAAGATTTAAATGTCCAAACTGACATCTTGGAAGTACAGCAACTTATGAAAATATGGTTTTATGATTTCAAGTAGGAAAGGTCTGACTATAACAAAGACCCAACAGTTATAAAAGAATAATTTTGTCTACGAAAAAGTCAAAGGTTCTGTATAACAAAATCCCATGTGAATTGGAATCAACAAAGTAGAAAAAATTGTTTACGACTCATGTCACAGCAAAAGGTTACATTCCCTTGTATGATGCAATAGAAAACAAAGGAACTAAAATGTGACCAAGGGCCGGCCAAATAGCTCAGCAGATTAAAGCACCTTCAAGTAGGCACAGGGGCCAGGGGTTCAATCTCTGGGCCTGCCATGCAAGCCCTGCCTGCGGGGCACTCCGAGAAGGCAATTGAGACTGGGCATGGTGGTGCATGCCTGTAATCCCAGCTCTTTGGAGGCTATAAACAGGTGGATTACTACAAGTCCAATATAGTAGTGAGACCCTGAACACATTGTAGACCCTTTCCTAAAAATACAGAAAGAAATGATAATAATAAGATGTGACCAGTCCAATACAAAGGAAATATAAATGTTTCTTAAAACATCAGAATGTGAGGCAAATTCCATTTATAATAGATGTAATATAAATTATACTGAGATATCACTTGTAGTAAATATAGTGAATTACTATAAATAGAAAAAAGGCAGGGGAGATATAAGATATGTAAAAAATACAACTGTACACTTGGCCAAGAAAACACTAAAACTTTTTCTTCTAGGGAAGTTGGGTGAATAAGAGATTGGCCAGGAAAAGAAGCTTGAGTGCTTTTCTTTTATACCTTTAGAATTTGGAATCATGTGAAGGACTTTGAAACATGAAAAGAAATAAAGCTGGATCTGGAAAATGATTTTTTTTCTCTTTTCATTAGTCCACCCTGCTCAGCTGTGGCTAGTTTCTGTGATAGCTTCCTCATGGTTTCCTGGCCACCCTCGAAGAGGAGATGGTTTCGAGCTCTCTCAGAGATGATGCCCAGAGCTCGCTTTGTAGCTCATGAAATAAAAGTCAGCCTCAGAACACTGCCAAATGATTTCAGAACACATTTTAATGTGATGCCTCTGACAGAACAGCTGTGGCTTCGTTTAGCAGAATATTTGAACATTTTAGTCTAAATACAGCAGTTGGGTGCCTGGAACAAAAGGTGGTGAAGAGATGGACATGTAAAAAAAATTGTAGAAAGAGATTAATTCTCTATGTATCACATGTTAAATCTCAGAATTTGGAATTTTACTTGTACTTTATTTTTCTGATTGGATTTAGCATTATACTAATGTTTATCCCAACTCACATAATTAAATGTTTTGATATTTACCTAATTTTTATCTTATTAAATCTGTTTATTTGTTTAATAGCATTGGTTGGAGTGCTGTGTAATGTCAGTGTTAGAAGGAACCTGAAAGTTCATTTAATGGAGTTCAGCATAAAATATCTAGGGATCCACAGAATATCAGTTGACCTCCTTTGCTCTGTGTCTCAACTTATGATCCATTTCTGGAAGGATTCAATAAAACAATTCATTTCAAACCTTGAAAAGACACATGGAGCATGGTAGTTTCTACTGACCTGTGTTAAGCCCTCAGAGTTTATAAAAGGAACTAGAGGATATTCCAGGCAGAATCGCAAAGATCACCTTGGCCTGAGGAGTCTTGGGAGATAACAGGAGAAAGCACCAGGTTTTTTAAGACCAAACAATACAAACTTAATTCCTATTAATTTTTATTTTTAGTAGTGCCTATGTACAGTACATAATAATTTCATTCATCATGAGGACTTGGCACATGTATATAACACATTTTAATGCTTCTTATATCCCCTTCCACTTTTCCCTCCCCCTCCCTTAAACTGACAAAAATTGGGATGTTTTATACATGCTAAGCCTCCAACCGCATTGCACAATTATTTTATAGCTCAAATAAACTAGGACTGGAAATCCCATTCAAGCCAGCCATCCCCCTACTGGGAATTTTCCCTTTTCCAACTTTAAAAACAGACAAAAAGTATCCACATCTCAATATCTGTTTTTATTTCCTAGCCAAACACCTTGAATAAACATAGTAATCCCCCACCTTTGATAAACAACAAGGAACCAAGCTAGGAAGGAGAATTAACACCACAAGTACAGTACAGTTTTTGTGCTCAGTGTCAGACCCATCTAATGACTTTTCTTGAAAGTTTGGACCTTATGCTTGCCAGGCAAGTTTTTACGCCACTGAGCTATATCCCTAACCTTTCAATACTTTTTTAATGGTCCCAGACTTTGCTGACTTTTTAAAAAATTATGTATTTGGTACAGGGTCTTGCTATGCACCTCAGACTCATAGTAATCCTCCTGTCTCAGCCTTCCCGACACTAGGTTTACAAGCATGCACCACCATACCCATTATCAGTGGTCAGTACAGCATGCTGAGGGTTCAGGGGCCAGCACAGTATGTGGTACTGGGGATTGAACGTGGGTTTGCTAGGCAGGAGCTGTGACCACTGAGGTATCTCCCTAACCTTTTGCTGACATTTTGACATACATGCAACATGTCCATGTGAACTACGGATCCTGCTTTTTCCTTATTGTATATTTCTTATTTATTTCTTTAAAGAGGAATAAAGCAAAAACAAATAACAAGAACAAAGACAAAAACCAAATCCCCATAAAATAATAAAAACATTCTAGAAGTTCAGAACAAGAACAGGAGACTAACAATGGATTCTGCTTTTATTAAGTTTCCATATTGTAACTGTTTAAAAAATTATATCTATAAATTAGACTAAGTTGAAGTACAATTATTTATATGAGCACTATAATGGGAAGGCATACTATACCAAAACAGACCTATCTACACACAGACTGGAATTTGTGAGACTTTAGAAACTCTAAAGCCCCAAGGGTAGAAACATACCATCTGCTCACAACTTGAGTAGCTGTTGATCTGACTGTACTCTGGATAGATATTTACTGATACTTATTTTAAGCCTTTCCTTGACCCTCTGAAGCATTACTAATAGGACAAACCACTGCTAGTGTTTTGGGAATTTCAGTACTCCTATTTAGTTTGTTTTCATGTAGGACATTCTTAAGAGCAAGCTATTTTGAAGAAAATACAGCTTTCCACAGAACTGGCAATGCCAGTTGTTGGCTTGAGCCTTTTACAGTTCAGTATACTAATATGGCTTTACTTTTCATACCTTCTGTTTATACTGTTCTGCTGGATGGTTAAGACCAAGATAAAGCAAGACTTATATAAATAAAAATGTAACTTTTATGTTTGACAAGGTCAGTCAAATCCCCTCAGGATTTACCCTAAAACCCTGTTCCACAGTTTGTAGATATTTTGTCAGTGTCAGCCATGTGGATGAGTCTCAGCCATTGCTTGACCAATTTGCTCTCTATGAAAGCCTGAGAGAATGTTTTCTCTCTAAGTGACATTCCTTAGGCACACTCTACATCGTAGATTACTTTCCTCTGTGACCCCATAATCTCCTTGATCAGAAAATTTGGGACACCTCTGAGTTACAAAATGTTACAGTACAGGTTCTCTTATGTCATGTGCCCTCACTGACATTGAAGGACTAGGGCCACAATGTTGGCTGTCCTTGTAACCCTTCTTTTTCTCTAATTTTTTAGTCTGTAAACTTAATTTGTTAACCCTTCAGGAGAGAAGCTTAGTATTATTACCCTATAACATAGGCGGTTGAGTTTAACATCACTAGCTGTCTGTGGACAACCCACTACTATTTCGGACAACTGAACTACATTGGATTATTTTGCTGACTTCATGCACCTACAATATTTGAATGGCAATGGAATACCCATCTCTGACAAAACCAAATAAAAAGGGGGATATAAATGAAGGGTCATTTTGTAGTGAAAAAAGTATGTATATATAAAATAGTTAGGATTGATATATAGTTATTTTCTTTTAGTTCAATGAGAAAAAAGATCTGTACTAATAGTGTTTAGACAAGATATCATGTCTGCATCTTGTACTATGAATCACTACTAGGAATAGAACAGTATGCAATGTATTGACTATTGTAACTGTCCCAGTAACCTGTTTTGAAACTCTCTCATTGCTATTTCTTAATAAAATTAATTTTTCCCACTCCAACACTGGTTCCTGTATATGCAAAAGAAGAAGATGAGTAAGTTATATATGATTGATAAGATAGGGAGATCCACTGGTCACAATCATGAGAGGGTGGATCCCTTGACTAGAGTGAGTACAATGTTGGTCTTCACCTTCTTGTTCTTTTTTCTGGTTATTTAGACCACTCTGAGTCAGTGTATGAAAGCTGTCTGTGCTTCTAGCTTACATTGAGTAAGCAACCAACTACATCTCTGTTCCCTGGCTCTGCTGGTGAGCTGCCTTTCTCTGGGCTCCTGGGGTGAGCTCCTGCAGTGTTCTGTCTTTCTCCTGCATTTGACATGGTTAAAGGGTCCCTCATTAAGGCAGACAAAAAGGTAAGTGTGCCTGACATTTATGGTATAAACTCTACCTTCCCTCACATAAGACTTCAGTTCTAGGCTGTCTTAATTACTATTCTCTAAATTCTTAGTTCCTCTTCTCTCGTTGCTGGGACAAATGCCCGACACCCAAAATAAAGGAAGGAAAGGTTTATTTAGCTCACAGTTACTGGAGGTTTAAGTCCATATTCAGCTGGCGTTTAGATCTTTAATCCATTTTGACTTTAACTTAGTGCATGGTGATAGAGCTGGGTCAAGTTTTAGTTTTCGGCATGTAGAAAGCCATGTTTTCCAGCACCATTTGTTAAAGAGGCTATCTTTCTCCCAGTGGGCTTGTGTAGCCCCTTTGTCGAAGATAAGATGGCTGAGTGTTTTCGTAGATGCCTCTGCATATTC
>PVKA01045207.1:0-15676 GCA_004027165.1 Ctenomys sociabilis
AAGATGACCAAGAATGAGGATGGTGAGGTTGGGGCTGGTGAGCTGACCAGCGGAGAGCTGAGGCAAATGGCAGAGGAGGATTTCTATGAAAAGCTGATGCTTCTATTGCTGCAGAGATATATGGGTGTGAAGATGTGGAGAAGGCCTGCTTGCTGCTGCCCGTGAGTGGCATTGACCAGTCTCCTCTAAGCATGAAAACCAGAGACAACATAGTCTGCCTGGTGGGGGCTTCTGGAGTGGCCAAGTCTCAGCTGCTGTCTTACACTTATCACCTGGTACCCCAAAGCCAGTATATAACCTCCTTTGGGGTAGGGCTCATGGCTGCTCTTCTGAGAGACTCCAAGACTAGGCAGCTCACCTTAGAGAGTGGGCCCCTGGTGCTGGCTGCCCAGGGCATGTGCTGCATTGATGAGTTTGGTGAGATGGCTGAGGCCGACTGCACAGCCATCCAGGAGGTCATGGAGCAGCAGAGTACCTCTGTTGTCAAGGCTGGCATTCTCACCACACTCAATGCCCGCTGCTCCATCCTGGCTGTTGCCAATCCTGCCTATGGGTGCTACAATCACCACCACAGCCTGGAGCAAAATGTACAGCTTCTGGCTGCATTGTGCTCTCTCTTTAAGTTGAGAATGATTTTGTTTTGTCTGGCTCAGGCTGCCTAAAGGGTGGTCTGGTAATGCAGGTGGAGGTGGGGATCGAACACGTGGTATCCTGTGCCTGACTGCATTTGCATGAGCAGTGGCTTAAACAACTGAGCTAATGGGCAGGCCCTCTGTGCTACACTCTTGATTTGACCTTCACTGGATAATTCAGATGGGTCTGACTGAGTCGATGACCTCTGGTTGGCCTCGCATGTCACTTACATGCGCCAGCACAGCTGGCAACCCCCTGCTAAGTTTGAAACTTTGGACATGAAGTTTATGAGACAATACATTGTGTCTTAAGAAGGAACCCATGGTGCGCAAGTCTCTGGCTGATTATGGCACAGCAGCATATATGGAGATGAGGCAAGAGGCTTGGGCTAGTAAGGATGCTACCTATACCTCTGCCTGGACCTGCTTGTTGTGCTCCAACTTTCCACCTCCTTGGTATGTGCTATGGTTTGTGTACAGGTGTAGTCATGGGGCAGCTTCTGGAGTTTGTGATTGATTATTGTGGGTGTGGGAGCTGCACCTGCCCTGGGGCAGGTAATTTCCATTACTATGTAAGAAAGGAAGACAGGCTAACTAGCCGCCAGAGAGCTGCCCTTCGCTTGCTCTCTACTCCTTGCTGCCACCATGAAAGGCTGCTCTCTGCCCTGTGCTTCTCTGCCTTGCAGACTGCTGAGTATGGACTAAAACCTCCACAGACTGTGAGCTAAATACACCTTTCCTTCCTAATTTTGGATATTAGGTATTTCTCCCAGCAATGAGAGAAGAGTAACTGAGACAGAATTTGGTACCAGAGAAGTGGGGTCATTGCTGTGGCTAAACCTGACCATGTGGATTTTGAGCTTTCGGGAATGGCTTATGGGAAGAGAGGAAACATTTGAAAATGTTGCCTACCAGAGAAGTGCAGGGACAGCTTTGGCTGTTCTGTGTGGGATACTCTGGTCAGAATTCAGAAGACCAGAAGGCTGGTAGAAATCCTGGCTGTAAAGACCAGGCTGGGACATTTCTGGTTACATAAGTCTTGCTTTATCATGGTGTTAACCACCTAGCACAAAAGTATAAAAATGAGGTATATAAAGTGAAGCCATATTAATATGCTGAGCTGTGAAAGGCTCTGGTCAATGAATTCTGTGGATAACCCAGGACTATTGTAGATTGCTAGACTGTGTTGGAGTGTTTTGCAAGCAACTATAGTATTTAAATGCCAATAGAATACCATTCTCAGACAGGACTAAACAAACAAAGTGGATACAAAGGAAGAACCATTTTGTATTTGTATGTACAGAGTAGTTAGGATAGATATACAGCTACTTTCGCTTAATTCTAAGAGAAGAAAAATTCGTAGTAACAGTGTTTGGACAAGATATTCTGTCTGCTTCTTGCACTATAGATAACCAATAAGAAGATAGCAGAAAAAGCGCTTCTCTGGCAGGCTCAAGGGCCTGAGTTTAATCCCTGGTTTCACAAAAAAAAAAAAAAAAAAACAGATTAGTAGGATAGATATAATAATTAATGCACTACATATTGTTGTCTTTGTAGTAATTATTCATAGTGCAAGATGCAGACGTGATATCTTGTCCGAACACTATTAGTACAAATCTTTCTTCTCACTGAATTAAGAGCAAGTAGCTGTATATTTATCCTAACTATTTTGTATGTAGATACAAAATGGCCTTTCATTTATATTGCCCTTTTTTTGTTTAGTTTTTTCAGAGATGGGTATTCTATTGCCATGTAAATATTGTAGGTCCATGAATTTTGCAAAATAATCCAATATAGTCCAATAGTCCATAATAACAGTGGGTTATCTCTTATATCCCTTCTAATGCTGTTTTTATCTATCAATATTTTGTATACTTTGAAAATAAAAAATAATTAGAAAACTACAGTTGCTTAATGGAGCATAAAAATCTAACTTATACACTAGGCCAGCTTTTAATTTTTAATTTTATTAATTTTATTGAGAAACAAACAGAAATATGACATTCTCAAAACCGATTAGTAGGCAAGTTTCAATAATTACTACGTTGCATATTGTTGTCTTTGTAGAGGTTATTCATAGTACAAGATGCAGACATAATATCCTGTCCAAACACTATTAGTACAAATCTTTCATAGATCAGTTTTTTTAAAACTTGTGTAGACAGTTGTGTCTTGATCTTACCAAAATCTAGCTTTTGCCATTTTCCCGACAGCTTGTTAAACATTGGCTTTTAGGCCTTATTCTCAGGCTGAGTAGACATGCATGTCCAGCAGACACAGAGAACTGATGGCAGTGATGGGAAAAGGACTTGATCACATGCACATGTTCCTCACCCTTTGAGCAGCGGCTTGGGCAAGAATCAGTTCTGACAGATTGGGATCCCCTGGCCAAGGTGGGCTAAGCCAAACCGTATATCACTGGCAGTTTTCTGCCATGAATAAGGTATTTCTCATTTAGCAGCTGACTTCTGACTAAGGAATAATTATTTCTAAAGCCAATGTTTGTTTACATATTCAGAGGTAACCACCAATGAAATGGCAGAACCTTTGCTAATTTAGAAGCTGAACAGTGATCAGATGGACAAGATAAAAAAGGCATGTTCATAAAAATACAGGGTTTAGAAGAAACAAAATGTTTTTATTTCACTAAAGAGAAAATACAGTCATTGATAAATTGTTCTGATCAAAGACTATTACCACTATAGCTACTAATATATAAGAAAATAAATTTGCCACAGTTAGGCCATAACAACTCTAAAGAAATTCTGTGCTGAGTCTGAGAGTGACAATAAAAATGTTGTGTGTGTCCTCTCTCCCTTCCCCGCTGTACATGGCAAGAATGTATCTGGGTGATATTTAGAGTTTGAAATTGGAAAAATACTTAAACAGTTCTGATAAGTCTATGATCTCAGGAAATTAATGTGATTTGCTTTTTTGTCCTGGAGCTAGTTACATTGTCATGCCATTTTTGAACCAGCTTAGTATGTTTTTTGATCATTTTATTAACAAATTAAATTTTCCTGTTTTTATTTTTATTAACTATGTTAAAAAAAACAACTATTTTATGAGTTCAACTGTACAAGAAACATCCACATTGTACAATGAACCATAGATGTGAAAATTAAGAAAAATATATTCTATCCTTAAACATCTTTATCTTTAGAGGGAAGTAACTATTAAACAAAATGTTGAAATACAATGACATCAGTGATAAAGTGGAGGTATTAAAGATATGCTATGGGAGGATGGAGAATAGAAACTAAGGATGGGGAGATAGCTTGGTGATCTAAGCACCTGCCTGGCAAGCAGTTCCATATCCAGAACCCAAGAACACCTTGCCAGACACAGAAACTGGTGTGGTGGCGTACACCTGTAACCCTAGTGCCAGGGAGGCCAAGACAGGAAGATCACCATGAGTTTGAGCTGTGTAGCAAGATTCTATACAAAATAAATAAATAAATAAATAAATAAATAAATAAATAAATAGATGGTTTTCAAAATTTTTTTAAAAAAGAAGGCTAGAACTCCACTTTGAGGAGCAAGGAAAACTTCATGTAGTGATGACATTTGACCTAGGGTGGAGAGATGCACAGGGCTTTCCCGGTGAAATAGAAGGCACTGTGTATTCCCACTGGAGTAAGAGTGTGGACCCTGGACTGGAAGCTTGGATAAGCACAAGCACAAGTGCTGCTTTGACCTCAGCAGGGAAAGGCACATGGACAAGGCTTCCAGGCTAGGAGAAAGTGCAGCAATGCGGACATTTGATTGTCCTGGGAAAGACCTGCGAGGGGAGATGCTGGTACAGGAGAAAGTGCTCCCTGCTAACCCTTGGTGCATTTCTGAAACTGAGGTTGGAGCCAAGTGGAATCAGACCAGAGTTAGGAGTAGCTGCTCTTCTAAATGCCATAGTGCAGTCAGAGAGGCTCACAGCAGTACAACTTATCAAGTATTTCTTTATGCTAAGATGTTTGGAAGTTTTCTGATGGTATTTTGGAGAAATTTAAGGATTTTGAGAGGGAAGATATTTGTGTTAGAAAATTTTCTGAAAACAATGTTACAGTTGAATTAGGGGTATTTTTAAGGAATTAGAATATAGGAAAATTAATTGAGAGACTTTATCAATCATTTTTATTTCAATTTTGATTCTTTAAAGAGCTTTGTAATTTAAAAAATACTAACTATACCTAATACACCATGTAATATTTTTCTAAAAGTTATTCCTGCTAATTGAAAATTTCAACTTTAAAAATATTTTTATGTATTTATTTTTTATTTTAAAAAGTAAAAGCAAAAACAAATAGCAAAAATAAAGACAGAAACAGTAGCATACAACAATACATATGGTACAGAATTTCAAAGTAAGAAAAAAATTAACTATGGTTGTTATACTACATATTATTATTACCGAATTTGTTGCTCTGATTAACATGTAGGTATGCAAGATTGGTCAAATAATTAAACATTAATGCTTGCTTTCAATAAACCTTATTGTTGTCCTTTTTACTTTTTAGTTTACTTTAAAGAGCATAATAATAATTGACAAGACATTAGAAAGGGTACACATGGAGAAGAACCAGATGAGAGGTATTTAACTGTGGTTTTTGTATTGCACATTGCTGTCTTTGATGTAGTTGCTTGGATTATAGATATTATTATATAGAGTTAGTCAAAGAGAAAATTTTAAACATTAACTGCTATTTTCAAAAAACTGATAGAAATGAGTACTACAATCATCTCAGGTACTCTGAATATGTTATTGAATAATTTTCCTCTGTGTTCTCTTTTCCCTCATCTACACTGTTTATTCCTTATGTTCAGTTTCTTTCCATCTTACTATATCATTACACCTTTCATTTTTTATTTATTCTTTCAGATTCTTTCACTAGGGAGACAACATGGTATTTACACACGTGGGTCTGATTTATTTCCCTTAGGGTATTATGATGTCATGTTCATCATAACATCATCATAATGGGGATTATGATATCATTGCTAAGCTCATAATGGGAATTATGATGTCATGATGAACATATAATGGATATTGTGAGGTCACGCTCACCTCATATGGGTATTATGATGTCATACTCACCTCATAGTGGGGATTATGAGGTCATGCTAAGCTCATAATGGGAACTATAATGCCATGATGAGCACATAATATTCATTATGAGATAATGCTCACTTTATGATGGGAATTATGATTTCATGATAAACATATAATGTGGATTATGACACTGTATTTACATCATAATGGGAATTATTATGTCATGCTCACCTCACAATGGGGATTATGAGGTCATGCTCACTTCATAATGGGGATGATGATACCATCCTTACATCATAATGGGAATGATGCCTGTAGTTGCATCCACTTATCCGTGCAGGTCTCAAGTTTGTCTTTCTTTATAGCTGAGTAGTACTCTATTATATAAAAACATCATGTATTTTCCATCCATTACTTGATGGGCATTTTGGTTGTCACTAAGATTTGGCTGTGACAAACTGTGCTGCTATACACATGGGTGCACATACATCACTGTTGCATGCAAAGTTTGTGCTTTTGGCCAACATTTCTCTTTTTCCCATCACCGCCCCTTCATAACTCTATTGTCTATTCCCATGAGATTGACTCTCAGATTCCACATACAAATGAAGTTACATGATATCTGTCTTTTTGTACCTGACTTACCTTGCTTAGCATAATGTCCTCCAGGTACGTCTGTGCTGTCTTAAATGACATATTTCCTTCTTTCTTAAAAGACTAAATTGTATTTCACTTTGTACAAATGCCATATTTTCTATTGGAATATGTACATATTTATCTATCTCTCTAAATCAATGGATGCGTAAGTTGCTTCCCTATTTGGCCATTGTGACTAATGCTACAGCAGATATGGTGGGCACTTTGATGTGCTGAGTTCATTTCTTTTGGATGGATAGCTAACGGTGGCGTTGCTGGATTAGCTGTTTTGAGGAACTCCATACTGTTTCTCTGTAGCCACACCATTTACATTCCCAGCAGCAGTGTGCCAGGGTTCTGTCTTCAACATCCTCATCAATATTTGCTATCATTCACCTTTTTTCTAATATAGGCATTCTCATTATTGTATTACATTTCATTGATTAGGAATGTGGAAAAATTTTTACACCTCTCTTGCCATTTGTGTCTTTGTGGGGGCAATATCTGCTCGGGTCACTTGTTTATGTTTTTGTTTGGGTTGTTTGCTTGTCACTGATTTGAGTTCTATCTATATTTCAAATAGTAACTCCTTATTGGGAATACACTTTGAAAATATTTTTTCTTAATTTGTGAGTTACCTCTTCACTGTGGTAATTATTTCTTTGGCTGTGCAGAATATTTGTAGTTTGGTTCAATTTCATGTATTTATTTTTGTACTTGTCTGCTTTTGGGTTCATGTCAGAAAACACTGATTAAGCCAATGCTATGGAGCTTTTTCTGTTTGTTTTTCTTTTACTCATGTTATCATTTCTGGCCTTACATTGAAGTCTTTATCTATTTTGAGTTGATTCCAGTAAACGGTATAAGGGTCAAAATTAATTCTTCGGCATGTGGATCAGTTCTCCTGGCATCACTTATTAAAGAGGCTAAGAAGCTAGTAGCAGTGTGCTTCGCTGAACTTCTGAGCTGTCTGCTCTTTTATTTCTACTTATAAACAAGCCAATTCTATGTATAAGTTCACTGCTTTCTGGTAATACTTTGCCTAAGGAAGCCAGAAGCAAGCTGCACACAATATTACTGCTCTTCCTGGCTACTTCCACATATTGAAATTTTGTTGGCATATTATCTGCCTTCTTAATTGTCATAAGAAACACTTTATTAAAACATTTTGCTGTTGCTTGACATATTTGTTATCTTTTCAAACCTATGACAACTACAAATCTAGGACAGCTGTTTCTTTACTGGTTGACGTCCAACTGCAAAGCCTGTATCATGTATTTCTGGTGTTACTGAAGTTTCTCACTTCAAGCTATCTATTTAATAGGGGAAGGCAAACCTTTATCACTGGAATGTCCTCAATCTCAGTGTATCTGTACAATAAAGTTATATTCTTTCCTGAAATGTCAAACTAGTAATAGTAGGCCATGTGGGGCTGTATCCTAAGCAATCATTCACTCTCTTTATCTTCTTCCTTTTAGTGCTGTACCATGTACTAGAGCCTGACTGTCTTCTCATAGATTCTGTGCTTCTGGCTGGCTAAAAAGACAGAGAGAGAATATAAAGAACTAAGAGTCCAAATAAGCATGAATAATTTTTGCACATATTCTACTATCAGTAGAATCAGTTACATGATCATATCTACCGTACAAGTCAGGCAATATTTTCTTTCTTCCTTGTATACCCAGGAGTGAGACTGCTAGATCATATAGTAGTCCAGTTTCATTTTTTTGATCAGTTCTGTTTTATTTTTGGCTGTACCAACTTCTGTTCTTGCCAGTAGTATATTAGGATTCCCCTTTTAGTTTTCACTTCCTCACCAGCACTTGTTGTCGTTAGACTTTTTGATCATAGCTATAATAGCACGCATGAAGTAATATCTCATTGTGGTTTAATTTGCATTTCCATAATCAGTTGAAATGTTGAGTATTTTTAATATATTTGTCATTTATTTATGTATCTTCTGTCATGTTGTGCCTAGATGTCTGCCCAAAGCTTCATGTGGTCACAGGTGGGGCTTTTCAGAGGTGGGTGGATCTAGAGTGTGTGACGCTGGGATTAAGGGGGCATGATTACTAAATTAGCCCACTGCTTGGTGTGATAAACATCTGAGTATGGATAAAGGCGAACCCTCGGTGTGAGGCTACCACCTTAAGGTCAGGTAGCCTGGCCAGAATATGGGTCAGAAAGGGGGGTGCTGGCATTGCTCGTTGCTGCTGCTTCTGCTGCAACTGCTTTGCATTTTCACTACTTTGCTGCCTTCTGCTTCCCATGAACTCTTTCCCTCCAGCATAGAGCCAGCCACATGAGAACTGAAATTGCTATAAATTATGAGCTGCAACAAAATCTTTTCTCCTTTCAGTGTTGGATATTTTGTTTCATCAAAAGGAAAAATAAGTTTGATATCTTGTTTTGAAAAATGTCTATTAACATCCTTTGTTCATTTTAATAGGGTTGCTTGCTTATAAACGAGTTAAGTTCTATGTGTAGTTTAGATATTAACTCCTTACCATGACTATGCACTTAGATAAGAAATACCAGGCACACCAGATTTAGATGTTTAGCCATCCCATAGAATATGCATGAATCTGGTTTCCACAGCCCTTGTGCACTCAAATTTCTACATGCTCAATACTTTAGATGTAGTGGCACTTAACCTGTGTACATTTTCCTGCCTGTAGGTTGCTTACAATATCAAATCCAATGTTAATGCCATATGGATCGTAGCTATAGTGGATTGTTCAGGGAGTAAGGACAAGAACAAAAAGTGTAAACATTTAATAAAGATACAACCATCAGGACTACTTCCATGACAAATGAGTGAGAGGCACAGAGACAGCACACAAGCAAGGAGTGCTGAAGAGACGGAGGATCTGTGAGAGTTGCCAAAGGCCCTAGAGGTCCTTTCAGGGCTTAATTCACATGGATTTGGTGTAGTGCTCAGTCTACAGTAAGTTCAAGTTGTTCTTCTTGACAGTTTCTCAAAGTTTAGGTATCTTCTCCCAGAACCCACGCTATAGAAAGCCACAGCTGATGTTAGGCAAGGAGGGCAAGTTAGGGTAATGTATTTTTTAATATTTTTTTATGTCTTTTTGAGACAGGGTCTCACTATGCAGTTCAGGATGGCCTTAAGCTCACTTTGTAGCTCAAGCTGGTCTTGAACTCACAACAATCCTCCTGCCTCAGCCTCCCAAGTGCTGGGATTACAGGCCTGCACCACCATGCCTGGCATGTACCACCACGCCCGGCAATGTATCTTTTTTAAACCAATTAATTTTGAGAGAGTTCAGGAAATAATTGTAAACACCAATCTGGAGATCAGTTTCAGAAACAGATTTAGTGGGTTACTACCCTACCCACCTACTATAATTGTACTATATCTATTGCTTGTCAACTTCTCAACCTCAAATTATCGCTTACCCTCAGACTAGTTTGTTACCTCCAACATTTTCTTCCATTTTATCTTTTGTCTTTGCAGTTTTAACTCTCTTCATTTTTCTCACTTTCCTCTTTTAAATTCTGTCAACATTGTTCTGTATTTAAAGCATTACATCTATATTTTAAAGCATTATATTATATTTTAAAATAGTATTTAAATAGCATTAAATATAGTCCACATATTTTCTAATTATAAGTTTCTTATTAGAAAGTGACAGAATATTTGTTTTACATTAAGAAGCATAGTATTAAAAATAAACATTAATTTTAGAATGAGTATTTAACAATAATCTAAAAAAGTTGTAGACATTGATTATTACCATGTGTATTTATACTTAAATTGGTAAAATGTTTTCTCAAAGAAGCTCGGTAGCAACCCTGCACTAATTTTTCTAAATATATCATACTGATATGTTTCCAAGTTGTCCAAAATAATTAATATAAAGAGTTTTTGCATTTGCTCTAAATGTAGCAGATGGCCTCATATTCTCTTGTAACAGACACATAAGAAAGATAAATGTATTCTTTGTCTACTTAATAAGCAGCTACGGAATTTTCCTAGTCAAACTTATTATGTCCTTGACTTATAGAAATACCTTTTGCTAGGATGCATGGAGCCAAGTAAGTTGCTGGTTCCATGAAAGAAACAAAGAGGATAGTTAAATTTGAAAAGCACGTAAAAATAAATAAAAGAAAAGCATATAAAATTTTCTTATGGAAATGAGTGCAAAGGAGCAATAAAAACATGAGTCTGGTCTCATTGGAAGCATGAAATTTAAAATTAGATCACAATGAGCAATGGCCATGGCTCATCCACATGGCTGACACTGACAAAGGATCTACAGAGTGAGGTACAGGGTTACAGGATAAACACTGAGGGGACTTGACTGACCTCATCAGACACAAAAGTTACATTTTTTGTTATATAGGTCTTGCTTTATCTTGGTCTTAACCATCTGGGAGAAAAGTATAAAAATGAGGTATATAAAATAAGGCCATAATGATATGTTGCACTATAAATGGTTCTAGTCAACAACTTCTTAGGATAAACCACTAATATTGTGGACTTCTGGATGTGTAGGATTGTTTTGCTGAATTCAAGCACCTATAGTAATTGAATGACAATAGAATACCTATCTTTGACAGAACCAAACAAAAAAAAAAAGGGGGATACAAAGGAAGAACCATTCTGTGTTGGTGTAAACAGTACAGTAGGATAAAATATACAGTACTTTTGCATAATTCTATGAGAAGAAAGATTTGCAGTAATAGTGTTTGGGCAGGATATCCTGTCTGCTTCTTGTACTATGGATAATCACTAGGAAGATAACAATGTAAAAAAGTACTAATTATTGAAACTGTACTATAATTCACCTTTAAAAAAAGATAAGTATATAGCTACATTCTCTTAATTCATTGATTAGATGCTCTAATAGTGTTTGTAAATAGAATATCATGTATGTACCTTGTACAACAAAAAATACTATAAAAACAATATACAGTGTATTAATTATTTAATCTGTCCTACTAATTTGATTTGAAACTGTCTCATTGCTCTTTGCTCTTCAATAAAAACACTGTAGACAAATATTGAAATGTGAAAGATATAAGATGCAGACAGAGTGATCTTTAGAGAAATATTTCTGAAATGAATACATAGCATGAGATTAATAATAGATCACACATTGTAAATAATTTACAAATTTAAATGAAATAACAAAAATTATCTAAAATATAAAAAAACAAAATTAGATCACAATGAACTATGATTTTCAATCCATTTTATTGGGAAACATTAAAATGTTGGACAATATTAGGTGTTGAAAACTCTCTTATGTATACAACTGTTGAAGTTTAAATTGACATTTTGGAAAACAATTGTCTTATAGAGTTGAGTATGTATCAAATTGGGAATTTCTTATCTTTATGTGTTTAGGACAGGGTCTACAGGGTCTCACTATGTAGATTGGACTTGTAGTGATCTTCCTGTTTTCAGCCTCCCAAGCCTTGCATTACAGGTGTGCACCACCATTCTAGTCTCAATTACTATTTCAGTGCACCGTGGGGGTGGGGCTGCGAGGCATGCTGGGGATCGAACCCTAGTTCTTGCACCTGGTGCTTTAGTATGCTGAGCGATGTGGCTGCCCCCATCAACTTTGGAATCTGTAAAACATATTCAAAATCCTTTTATGTGTTTACTTTTTATAGTATTGATACACTAAAAACAATACAACTGCTTTGAAAACAATGGGTTAAATATGATAGAATAGAATAGATTACATCCTTGAAGACTAGTGACCTTATCTACCAATGTGCTTATGAATAAATTTTAAAAATGCAATGTTAGGCAAAAACATCAAATGGTAGTAGATAATACCAATGGTACTAAATGCAAAAACATCAATTTTTAGACAAAGTTCAGCATAATGTTTCATGAGGAAAATACAGTAGAGGGCACCTAGTACTTCATCAATGTGATATTACTTGGTTTCTTAAGCATAGTAGTATATAATTTGTGTTTATTTTACTATAATTTATAACATTTGTAAAGATTACACATTATATATATTTGTATGATTGTATCCACAAAAATGTGTAGAATTAGTAATCAGCAGTTTCAGGCCTGAGACTCTCCCTATCACTTAATCCTTAGCTTACTCTATATCACAGGGTGAAGAGAACTCAACATGAAGTAATATCCTTTGTAATATACAGTTATACTGCAAGAACACGAGCTCAGTGTGTAGACTCTGATTTGCTCTTATGAAATGAGGACTGGTTGAAGACGGTAAAGGATGTGCGCTAGTAACTCAACACACTTCATTCCAAAGCACTCAGATAGTGCGTGAAGTCAAACTGCTCTAAAGTAAAAATGACCGTACATTGGGCACCTTAGAAAAGAAACACCATTTTTCACAGTTCTGGAAGCTTTCAAATACAGGATCAAAGAGACAGCAGATTCAATTCTTGATGAAGCCCTTCTCCTGGTTTACTAATGACCACCTTGTACTACCCTCATTTGCACAGCTGAGAGAAGCTACGTGTGTTCTTCTTCTCATAGCAGCACTACTTCCATCAATGAAGATCCAAGAGACCTCACCTCTACATATTGTTATCATCTTGGGGCTTCAACATGTGAAGATTGGGGGAACACAGACATGCAGGTCATGACAGAAGGACTAGGCATTCTCAGATTTTCTCTAAGTGCTGCTCTCTCTAAGTAGGCAATGCCAACTCACGGAGGGAAGCCCTCAAGTTAAAACCTACTTGCATTGGCTGTCCTAGATCAAATAGTCTAAGACTACTCAGAGTCCCAGACCATGTCCCCATGAAGGCAGAGGAGTTTTGCTTCAGTTACACTAAGTTCAGAACTAGAACAAATAGAAACATTATAAGAAAACATAATTTGGGGAAAAAAATGAAACAACAGCAACCACCAACCCAAGCAAATCCTTTTATGTATCTTGTGAGAAAATTTTAAATTTTTATTTTAAGGAAGGGTCTACAGGGTGTTCAGGGTGTCACTACTAGATTGGACTTGTAGTGATCTTTCTATGTACAGCCTCCCAAGAGCTGTGATTACAGGCGTGCACCACCATGCCCAGTCTCAATGGACTGCTCAGGGTGCCCTGGGGCCGGGCCAGCACGACAGAACTGGGGTGGAACCCTGGTCCACCTTTCCCTTGTTATACAGGTTTGCCTTTGCTAGTCTAGGTCTCTTCTCATTCCAGATGAATTTTAGAATGTTTTTCTTCTAGATCTATGTTTCTAGATCTAGTATTTCCATAGACTAATGGTATTTTAATTGAGATAACATTGAATCTGTATGGCAATTTAGGGAGTATGGCCATTTTCACAATGTTGTTTCTTCCTATCCAGGAGCAAGGAATATGTGCACATTTTCTGAAACCCTCTTCAATCTTTCAGAGCGCTAAAATTTTCACCATATAAATCTTTTATTCCTTTTGTGTGATTGATTCCTAAGTATTTCATTTTTTGCTGTCATTGTTAAAGGTGTGGTTTCCATAATTTTTCTCTCAGTGCATTAGTTATTTATAGAAATGCTACTGATTTTTGAGTGTTGACTTTGTATCTTGCTATGCTACTGAATTTGGTTATTAAAGCTACAAGTCTTTTGGTGGAGTTTTTGGATTCTATGTAGAGCACCATGCCATCTGCAAATAATGATAGTTTCACTTCTTCTTTTTCAGGTGTTATTCCTTTCTCTTGTATAGTTGCTCTGGCTAATGTTTCTACAACTATACTGAACAAGAGTGGTGGACAATGGGTATCCTTGCCTTATTCTTGATTTTAAAGTAAAGCTTGTGTGTTTTTGTCCATTTAGTATAATGTTTGCTATTAATTTGTCATAGACAGCTTTTATCAAGTTGATATAAACACCATCTGGTGACGAGAGGCCATTTAGGTTGATAGTTATAACTGATACATATTGGGTTATCTTTGTCATGATGTTTTCTTATTGAAGGTTCCCTGCCTTTCTTTTTTTTTATTTTTATTTTTGTTTTTTTGAAGTACAAATATCAGTGAGACAGTTTTAAGATACCTTGACAAGATGGATTTGATAAATTAATACGTTGCAAACTGTTTTCATAATGTTTTAGTATCATAGAAGGGGCATGCATGATATTATACTTACAGACATTATTATACCGTATGTCTCTCATCAGTAAATTAAGAGTGTGCAGCTGTTTGCGTATCTTATTTTTTAATACCTGAATTACATCAAAGATTCAATAATTAATACTTTCTACCTTGTTATTTTCCTAGTGGTTGTCCATAGTACTAGAAGCCTACATATCCTGTCCAACCACCGTTAGTGCAAATCTTGCTTCTCATAGAATTATGTAGAAGCACGGCATTATCTATACCAACTGTACTGTCCATACACACACATCATGATTCTTCCTTTCTATACACCTTCTTTTGTCTACATGTGTCAAAGATGGGCACTCCATTGTCACTGAACTAATTTAGGTGCCTGAACTCGATGACACAATCCAACACAGTCCAGCATTTCACAACAATGTGAGTAATCTGAAGAAGTTGTCGACCATAGCCATTTACAGCTCAACTTATTATTATGGCCCCGCGGCATATACTTCATTTTTACACTTTTCTGCTGGATAGTTAAGACCTAGATAGAGCAAGACCTATATACACATGTACTTTATGTTTCTCATGAGGTCAGTGAAGTCCCCTCAGGGTTTATCTTGTAGTCCTGTACCTTTATTCTGAAGATCCTTTGTCTGTGTCATCCATGTGGATGAGTCATGGCCAATGCTTGACCAGTTTGCTCTCTGTGAGAGCCTGAGAGAAAGTTTTCTCGCCATGTGACTCTCCTCAGGCATACTATAGATTATCAGTCTCTTTCCTCTGTGGCTCCATAATCTCCTTGTTCAGAAAATGTGGAGCTCAACTGAGTTTCACGATGTTGCAGTACAGGTTCTCCAATGTCCTGAGTCTTCACTGACCTTGAAAGGCTAGGGCCAAAATGTTGGCTGGCCTTGTGGCTCTTCTATTTCTCCAATTTTGATCTGTGAACTTAGGTTGCTAACCATCCAGAAGAAAAGCTTATTAGTATCCTGCAGCATATGCCATTCACTGTGCCTTATCTGACACAATTGTTTTTACTTGTTGTTGTACCTTTCCATTTGTATTTCTGTTTTTCGCTTCTTGTACTAGGGAGACTATACGATATTTACACATGTATGTCTGGTTTATTTCACTTATGAGTATATGTTCAAGTGGCATCCACTTCAGTATAAATGCTTCAAGCTTATCATTCTTAATAGCTGAGTAATACTCCATTATATAGAAATACCACATCTTTTTCAACCATTCCTCATGTGATGGACATCTTGGTTGTTTCCAAGATTTTGCTATCACACATTGTGCTGCTATAAACATA
>PVKA01045208.1:0-15679 GCA_004027165.1 Ctenomys sociabilis
CTCTCTTACCTATAATAACTATGAAGCAAGAAAAGATATATCAAATAATGGTTCTCTATACATTAAAGATCAGAGTTTGCTGTTTTGAAAAAAAGATATAGAAACAAACAAACAAAAGACCACTACTTTACTTCCTGGAGAAAGTTCAGGGAGAAATACTAAAACAGAGGCCAGGAGCGTTGCCAGATTGTGGAGATAGGCTTAGAAGTTTAAAGAACCCACAACAACTAGAGTTCACAGAGACTAGTGGTGAGGACAGAGCTGCACAGAGAGGGAACTGTGAAAATTTGCAGAGAATCACTTTGAGTACTCAGCTGAATACTGATATAATGATGCATATGAGAAAAGTAGCCAAGGCTGGAAAAACTGATGCATATGGAAAAACTGAGGCTGGAAATACCTGAAAAGATTAAAACAATCCTAAAACTCACACAAAATGGTCCATAGAAACTGCTCCAACTTATAATAGTGGAAAATAATTTAACTCATTAAAAATAAAGTAGTACACCAAAAGTAGATCTTGCCTCAATTGTGACAAAAATTAGCCTTTGATTAAATGCTGTCCTGGCCTTTTCTAACAAAGATTAAAAGCACTACCTAAAAGGATCAGCTGTTTCCAAGAAACATAACTAAGTCACATAATAAAGATGAAGACTATTTATAGAGATATAATAATACCCTGCACTCCAGAAGAATAATCTACAATATGTGGCATTCAATTTAAAAATCCTTAGGCATACCAAGAAGCAGGAAAATACAATTCACAATGAGAATATTAATTGAAATTACCCAACATTGGGTATTTCTACAAATAAAAGATTAGTAGATAAGAGCAAAACAGGTATTATAACTAATTTCCATATTTAAGTAACTAGAGAAAAGAATAAGCATGTGGACACACACATGGAAATGTCAAAGGCCCAATTTAACTTACAAAGATGAGTAAGTTAAAAAAGCAGATGAGACTGCACAGAAAAAAATTTAGTGAAGTTGAAGACATAGAAATGCAAATAATGCTAAATGAAATACACAGAGAATATAACTGGAAATAAAAGATCGGATCATCAATGAATTTAAGTAAATTTCAAAATCTCAAATATATATGAAATTGGAATTTTCAAAGGAAGGAAATACAAAAAAATATTTGAAGACACAGTGATTTAAAAGTATATAAATATTATCAAAAGTGTAAATGCAATCCAGAATCCCAATGAATCTCAAGCATAATTACATCAACAAACATACCCAGAATTTACTAATCTGATAGGCGGTTCTTTCTTAAGTCGTCATATTACCATTAACACATTTTGTGAGAAAAAGACAAAAAAATAGTATATTTCACATGATTCAGTTTATATAAAACACAAATTGATCACAGAATTGAAAGAAGATTTCCCCTAGGGATGGGGAAAAGTACAGAAGGACAGCAAAGAGGTCACAAAGACACAGGAAGCCTTTTGGGGTGAAGAACATGTTATTTGATTGTGATTATTTCACAGGAAATACACATTCTATCAAATTGTACACTTCAAATATATGCAGTGTTAGAGGATAACTGTCTCCCAAATTCATGTGAAGTCTTAATCCTTAGTACTTCAGATTGTAATTAAAATGAATTTATACTAGAATATCTTCAGTCCCTATTCAATACAATTGTTGTCCTTTTAAAAAATGGAAATTTGGAAACCAACACATGGAGAAGGAGATCTATCTGGGAAGACTGGAATTAAGCTGCCACAAACCAAAGGTACCCAGAAACTTGGAGAGAGACCCTAGGATGTTAATACAAGCAGTATGCTGTGTTTCAGTAATATCTCAAGAGTTGTTTTTAAACCCCAGTGGGTAGAAATTTCTGCCTACTTTTCTGATCTCCTTCTCCCTCTCTCCTCTCTATTTCTCTCTCCCTTCTCCCTCCCTCTTTCCTTCTCCTCTTCCCTCCCTCTTCTCCTTCTCTATCTCCCTCTCTCCCTTCCTCTTTCTCCTTTCTTCCCTTTCCTCCTCCTTTTACTTGCCACTTTCCTCTAAACATTTTAAACTTTTCAATCTTGAAACAAGGCTTTTGCATTTGCTATTTATTCATTATGAAAAGTTTTTTCACCAGATTTTTGAATAGCTTACTCATCATAGCTCTAAAATAACCTTTTTGGGAAAACTTTCCTTGACCACCAAATCTAACAAAAAAAAAACTCTACATGTCATTTTTTTACTCCATTGCCTCAATTTACTTCATAGCATTTCTTATTTTATGATACTATGTTACTTGTTAAGGTATTTTCTTTCTCTTCTTACTCCTTCAACCAGAATATGAGAACTTTATAGGAAAGGGCATATCTGTTTTGTTCATTATTGTATCTTCAGAGTTCAAACCAGCTTATATTTTTTATCAGTTAGTCAATAGACTAACTTTTATATAAATAAAAAAAATACAAATGTTACCTCCTGAAATTTATCATTACATCTATGGAGTGTATATTAAATATGTCTTTCTAGAACATTCCTTGAAGGAAAGAGCCTTTAATAAGTGGTGCCAGGAAACTAGCTATCCACATACAGAAGACCCATATCTTTCACTAGCATTAGAACATGAAGCAGATTTATAAACATCATCCCCTCCCCAGAGAGTGGGTACTATTTTAGCTTCTAATATGCTATATTTTCTTTATATTTTAAACTCCTGAGCAGATGTACTTGTAAAATAATATCAGTTTATCCATCTGTATTGTAGTGATACATGAGAATCACATTAGAGTGGTCTGCCATTCAAAACAAATCTGTTCAACTTCCTTTAATGCTTTTTTGTAAACAAAGAAGATAATTTGTAGTAAGTGGAGTTAACTCTAATGTGCATATCTGACATTTTATTATCTTAAAGCTCCCAAATAGGGAGATTAAACTGATTTATTATGTATAAAATTATGTCAAATTGCTTTTCTCTTTTGGTAACAGATGAAAGCCCCTAACATAGCAGATTTATATGAATATACACAAGCTCTTCTATGCCTATTTAAAAACACTTTTTGAAATTAAGGCCATATATAAATGTTAATAGAAATTGCCAACATCTTCTGAAATAAAATTTATACTCTTATAAAGCCAATCAGTATCAAACTTTTCTTTCCTATATATTAAAACCAATTATTCTATTCCTTGTATAATAACTTTCATTCTACTTCTATTATTTCATATAACCTCTTAGTAATTAGATATTATTTCTTTGGCTAAGTAATGTGGGAATTTTTTTTAAATGTAGTTAGCACAGTGTGTACAGGGTCTCACTACACAGATCAGACTCATAGTGATCCTCTTGTTTTCAGCCATCCACACTCTGGGATTACAGATGCACACCACCCATAACCAGGCTCACTCCTTGTCTCAGCACACCTCAGGGGCGGGGCCAGCACTGCAGTCCAGGGATCAAACCCTGGCTTCTGTGTTTGCCTAAGCAGGTGCTTTAGTCCACTGAGCTATCTGGCCAGCCCTATTATGGAAGTATTAATTGTACTCACAATAACAAGTATAACCCCTCCATAGAAACTAAACAAAAATATGCTATTAATCTAAAATATTTTAATTTTTTATCTTTATCCTGCACACCATGTTTTAAAAGTAGTCCACGTTATTGTTATATGTAAAAGTCATTAAAGGTTAAGTTAAAAAAATTAATCAATAATAAAGGAATAATTAACTCATAATGTACTTAACTTCCCTCATAATATATATGTGAATTTGTTTCAACAAGTCTAGAATTATCTCCCATGAGAGTGATGGCTATTCAGGAGTCCATAAAGTCATTTGTTCACCAAGTCTCTACTTTTATTTTGTTTGTTTGTTTTCATTACCTTTATTTGAATGATTTTTGCTGTAAAACTAAACTTAAGGTATCAGTTATAAAGGTGCAGTACATGAATTTAGAAAACCCTTTTGCTTTATTTTTTTAAAATAATTTTATTGAGAAACAAATCATAATGAGACAGTTTCAAAACTATTTAGTAGGACAGTTTCAATAATACATTGCTATTGTTGTCTTAGTGGTTATTCATTGTACAAGATGCAGACATGATATCCTGTCCACAAACACTATTAGAACAAATCTTTTTATTCATTGAATTAAGAGAAAGTAGCTGCATATCTATCCTATTTTGTATACACAGATACAAAATGGTCATTCATTTGCATCCCCTTTTTGATTTAGTTCTCTCAGAAAAGGGTATTCCATTGTCATTTAAGTATATAGGTGCATGAATTCAGCAAAATGTTCCAATATAATCCAGTAGCCTACAATAGCAGTGGGTTGTCCATAGGACTGACAATGTCAGAAGTTGTTGATTTGAACCTTTTATAGCTCAACCAAGTCTCTACTTCATGCCAGACACTTGTCAAGTGATTCATCCTTACTAGTCAACTACCTCATCCCCACTTTCTTCACACATTAATTTATAAGTACAGACCTCTTTTAAACTCCAAAAAATATAACCACTGCCTAGAAAATATCTTAGAGGTACTTAAAGTTTTGTGAGATTAATACTCAGGATTGGGTTGCCTCTTTTTTTTGTGGCACCCTACCAACCTCTGGACTTACTTTCAAGAAAAGCTGCATGAAGAGAGCTAAGCTAGATACTCTTGCACAAAACATCTACAAAGTTTTGTAGGCCACAAGTGAAGTGAATAAGAAAAAAACACAAAATTTGTTCAGGAAAAAATATTTTTCAGTGAAGCCAGAAACAGAATATCACATCTGATTCAAGAGGAGTCCTCCACTCTCTGCTCCAGCACTGCTAACAACTCTTCTTACTGATCAGCTCCTGCCTAAACCTCCATGTCATTTATACTTCTATCCATCAAAGATTGAATGATATAGGAATTGTCTTCCTACTGCAAAGAATTAGAAAAGAGGGCAATATATATAAAACACTCATAGACACTGGACAAAAAGTAGCACAAGACTTGATATGTAAGAGGGGCCAGAGAGATAGCTCAGTGGAATAACCACTTGCCTGGCAAGTGCAAGGTCCTAGTTTAAACCCTGATACCACCAAAAAAAAAAAAAAAAACAGAGTAAACTGATAGCTCAGTGGTCTAAAGCACCTGCTTAGGTAAGCTTAGGCAAAGTTCAGGGACCGCGGGTCAATCCAGAGCAGCACATGCTGTGCCAGCCCCATAAGGGCTGAGCTGGCCACAAAAAATAAAATAAAATAAAATAAAAAATAAAAGATAGTGGAAGAAAGGAAACAAGTAAACTAAGCCATGTTTCTTCCAAATCATTCCCTAAAGGCAAGTCCTAGGCCACAGCACAGAAAAGGGAACTGAACAAAATCAAGTATTGCTAAATTGAGAGGATAAATATAAAAATCCAAAGAGGTTGAAGTGACTCAAAATTTTAGAACAGATTAATTAGCACTGTAACTAAGGCTTCTCTAAACTTTTCTGAATCAAAGCAGATAGCAATTTTCAAAAGAATTCATCTGACTAGAATATTAATGTGTCCTAGAATAAAATTTAATACTCTTTTAAAAATACAGGCAAATCTAACAATTACAATGTAAAATGTGTCTAATACATATTTGAAATTTCACAGTGCCTCAGTGGATTACAGCATCTGTTTAGGCCAACCCAGTGGCTGGGGTTTGATCCTAGGCCTGATGTTCCAGTCTCACCCCCCAACAGGTGATTGAGACTGGGTGTGGAGGCACTCACCTGTAATCCCAGCTCTTTCAGAGGCTGACCACAGGCAGATCACTATGAGTCTGATCTACATAGTGAGGCCCTGTAGATCTTCTAGTCCCTTACTAAAATACAAAAAAGTAAGTAAAATTTCACAATGCATGTTAAGAAACAGAAAATATGACCCATGCAAAAATAAAGTCAATAAAGACTCAGAAACTAAAGAAATTATGGCACACAGAAAATAATTTAAAAGTTTTTATAAATATGTTAGTAGGCTCAAGAATCTAAGTGAAAACATGAACAAAAGAGAAAAGAAATGGAAGATACAATAAATAAAAGACCCAAATAGGATTTCCAGAGATGAAAAGTCAACATCTGAAAAAAAGAAAATTTTTGTTATTTTAGGGAAGGGTCTACAGGGTGTTCAGGGTCTCACTACTCAATCAAACTCATAGTGATCTGCCTGTTTACAGCCTCCCAAGAGCTGGGATTATAGGCTGCGCCACCATGCCCAGTCTCCATCACCTCTCAGTGTGCCGTGGGGGGTGGGGCCAGCATGGCCCAGGGATTGAACCCCCGACCCCTGCACTTGCTTGCAGGTGCTTTAATCCATTGAGCTATATGGCCAGCCCTGAATTTTTTTTTAATGTATCAATTATTTAATTAGATTCTTAGCAAGAAATTTAGAACACTAATTTATGAGGATAAATTCCATTCCATCTTGTGTTGCTCTGAAATCTGGTATCTCTCTCAGTGTTGAAGATTTCACTTTCCTGGTGTCTGGGTTTCCACAACTCCTGCTCCTTGAAGTAAGCATTGGTGAGGTGTTTGGGGATTTTCACTTTGCTGATATCAATCTTTGTAGAGGTGGCAATGACAAATTTCTGGTGTGTTTTTCATAGAGGAACACGATTAAGGCTAAGAGGCCCAGTCACAAGTAGCAAGTCACTGGTCAACTGCTTCAAATGACTCTTGCCTACATGATGCTCAGTGAGGATGATCAAGATGGTGCCTGGAGTGATGCTAGCTCAAAGTTTCCTCACGTGCTGATTGAAGGGTTTCTTGCCATGGCTCAAGAGCTTTTAGGGCACATCTTCAGTAGGTTAGTATCTAGGCATTTTTTTTTTTTTTTTTTTTTGAAGCTTAACCACCCAGGTACCTCCATTCTTGTCCCCATTGACTGGTTTTGTGACCATGACAAGAGCTTTCTCCTTTTACTTCTCAACCTTTGATTTAGCAGCTGTGTACTTTCTCTTGTAAAAAGCCTTTCTGGAATACACAGCAGATTGGGAGTATCTACCAACTCCTCTCTAACCAAGACAGGATTTTGGCTGCAGTGGGGCTACCCCTTCTTGGACTTTGTTTTTTGCCTTCAACTTACCCTTTTTACCAGTACCATGGGCAGCAGCCTTCTTGACTTCAGATTTCTGTTCTTTAGTGTCTGGCTTCTCAGTTTTTCACCTGCCATCATGCAAGATGGCAAAGAGCTGAAAATTTTTAAATTACTGGATGGAATTACCAATAGATTAGACACACTACTTGAACAGAACAAAAAAAGTGGAGGAGGAGGATGGGGGAAGAGGAGGATGACGATGACAACAGTCAACTTGAAGACACAAAAGACAGGCACCTCACTCTCACAATTAGTTACGTCAACCAGACAAAAGATTAAAATAAATAAATAAATAAGAATCATATCATTGAACAAACGCATTCAACAGATATCTACAGATTGTTTTATAAAACAATATGATACACATTCTCAGCTGCATATGTAACTTTTTCAGTAGAATATATCATGCCACAAAGCAGGCTTAAATACAAAATAACTAAAATAATCTGCTGCACACTATTAAAACATAGTGTAACGAAACCAGAGATCAACAGCAAAAGAAATCACAAAAGATACACAAACACATGGAAACCATACAATACATTACTAAGTAATCAATGCATCCTACAAGAAATTAGGAAACAAAAAAGTTCCTAAAATCAAGTGACTATTGAAGCCAACATGCCAAAACATGTGGGACACAATGAAAGTTCTAAGAGGCAAGTTTACAGGTGTGAATGCACACATTTTTAAAAAATTTAACAGTCTCAAATAATTAACATAATATTGCATTATAAGGGCCAGAAAAACAAGCAGAATCCAAACCTGAGAGTAATAGAAGGAAAGAAATTATAAAGATCAGAGAAGAAATAAAATTGAGACAAAAATACAAAGGATTAATGAATCAGAGTTGATTCTTTGAAAGAATAACAATGATAAACTCTTAGCTAAATTAACATACACCCATGCCACAAAACACACACAAAAAAACCCTGTATAAATGCAGTTTATAATGAAAAAGCCAAAAATCACAAATGTCAATACTGAAATCCAGAAAACTGTAAGAAACTACTTTGAAAATTTACATTCAAAATACCAAAGAACCTAGAAAAAATGAAGAAATTATTAGACACATACAAATTATATGAAAATTTAACCATTAAGCTATAAAAACTCTGAACAGATTGATAACAAGTGACAAAATAGAGGCAATAATAAAAATCTACTGACAAAGAAAAGTCTAAGATCCAGTAATTTCACTGCAGAATTCTACCAGCACTTTAAAGATCTAACACATATTCTTCAAACTATTGAACTAAAAGTTAAAGAGTATTTCCTAACTCATTTCTGAAGCCAGCATTATTCTCACAGCAAAACTGAATAGGATGTAACAGAAAAAGAAAGCTACAGACTATTCTCCTTAATGAACACAGTTGTGAAAAAATTCTTAAGAAGACACTGGCAAACAAAGCAAAAACTCTTGTAAAAGATCATATACATCATAACCAAATTAGTTTCATCCCATGGATACAAGGGATGGTTCAATTTATGTGAATTAATAAATGTAATACATCATAAAAATAGATTCAAGGACAAAAATCTTATGTTCATCTCAGTACTTGCAGAAAAAGACCTTTGACATGATCCAACATTCAGTGATGATTTTTTGAAAAATTCTGATGAAAACAAGTATAGAAGGACTTTATCTCAAATGGATGAAAGCCATTTATGACAAATCCACTACCAATTCCTTAAATAGGAAAAAGCTGAATGCTTTTCCTCTAAAATCAGGAAGCAAACAAGTTGTTAACTTTCACCACTCCTTTCAATACAGTATCCAAAACTTTACCACAACAATTAGGCAAGAGGAAGGAATAAAAGGAAAATATTTAGGAAATCAGGAAGTCAATCTATCCTTATTTCCAGATAATGTGCTCCTTCAGAAGACCAAAACATGTCAACAGATTCCCAGAAATAATGAAAAAGTAATGAAAGTGGCAGGATACAAGTAAATACAAAAATAAATAGTATTCATGTACATCAACAATGAAAACTTGAAGCAAGATATTAGAAAATCTCATGCACAGTAGCTTCAAAAAGAAATGCTTAAGAATTGATCTAAGCAATGAATTGAAAAAAATTTATAATGAAAATTATAGTACTCTGAAAAATAAGATGTTGAAAAGAAAAATGGAAATACATATTTTTTCTTGGAGAGGCAGAACCAATATTGTCTAAATGGACATATTACAATAAGTGATATATAGATTTGATGAAATGTCAGTTAAATACCAATAGGATTCTTCACAGAACTATAAGAAAACAATTTGGAGATTTATGTGGGATTAACAGAGATACACGCCCACGCCACTAGCAAGAGACCCAGAGAACAGAACTCAGGCACCCACGTGAGACTCTCTACTGCACCCCCACCCCCGCCGCCCCGTGAGCGCTGCAACTCAACAGAGCCCCTGCCCCCAAGCCCGCCAAGCAAGCTAGAACTTCTCAGACTCTCTTGGCCCTGATCCACCCCAGGCCAGCCCAGTGAGTGTGTGAGAGAACTTCCCGTTTCCCCATGCTGCCAGCGAGAGACTCAAGAGAGCAAAACTCAGGCACCCACAAGAGACTCTCTACTGTGCCCCCGTGAGCCCTACAACTCTCTGGAGCCCCCACCCCCAAGCCGGCCCAGCGAGTGAGAATTTTTGTGACTCTTCCGGCCACTGATTCAGCCCAGCATGGCCCGGTGACTGTGTGGGAGAGCTTTGGTGCTCCCCAGTGCTTTGTTGTGCCTCCAGAAGGACTACAACAAAAAAGAAGCTGAACATAACAGCTAGATCCAGGCCAGGCATAACTGTATAAACTCAAACTTAATAGATCGGCACCTGAATCTCATTACATGCTAAGGTTGTAACTACACCAAAGCTCTATACCAAGGGTCAGAGGCCAGTGCTACACAAAATGACAAAGACAAGGAGCAAAATGCAATCTCGGGCCTTGAGCCCACATATGATAAGTGCAGAGGACACTAGATCAGCTGAAATGAATGAATTAACAGAGTCGAAAGCAAAGAAACAACAGCAGAAAGGTATGGAGAAACTCAGACCAGAATTAATGCCTGAAATAAAAAAAGACATTTTTGGATACATAGCATCTGAAGTAATGAATCAAATCCAGAAATGTATGGGGGAAACCCAATGCCCACCCAGAACAAGTGCAGAAAACACTAGTTCAGCTGAAACATATGAATTAACACCGTTGCAAGCAAAGAAACAACAGCAGAAAGATAAACAGGAATTAGGACCAGAAATAATTGCTGAAATAAAAAAAGAAATCTTTGAAATAATGGTATCTGAAGTACATAACCAAATATGGAAATATACGGAGAAAACCCAACTTAGAAAAAACTCTGCATTAAAAGAATTAATAGCTACCTCTAAAGAAGACATGGAAAAAATGCAGGAGATTAGAAATATGATGGATTCCTTGAATGAGCAATACAGGAAAGAAATGGATCACATGAAGCAGAGTCAAAGAGATATAGGAGAACTTAAAATCTTAATCACAAGTCCACAAAACCATTTGTATGAAAGCAAAGAGAGAGTTTCAGATCTTGAAGACACTGGTACAGCTAGTGAGAGGGTGAGAAAGAGTCTCTTAAAAACAACTAGGATGCAGGAAAAAAATAATCCATCACCTGCAAGATGATGTCAAAATGAACAATGTGAGACTAATAGGCGTCAATGAAAAAGAAGGAGTCAATACAAATGATACAAAAAGAATATGGCAGAGGTAATAGCAGAAAACTTCCCAAATACGAAGAAACACTCTAATGTTCAGGTAAGCGAAACACACAGAATGCCAAATAACTTTAACCCAACTAAAAATACACCAAGACATATAATAGTCAAGACCAGAGAAATCCAACACAAGAATAATATACTTGCAAGCAGGTGCAGGGGCCAAGGATTTGATCCCCAGACCTGCCCTGCTGACTCTGCCCCCCAGCGATGCTGAGACAACAATTGAAAAAAAAAAAGACTAATATACTAAAAGCCACTAGAGAAAAGAAGCAGACCACATTCAAAGGAAAACCCATCAGAATTACAGCCAACTTCTCTTCACAAACCATGAAGGAATGGAGCAGAGTACTTCAAGTCCTCTATGAAAACAAATTCCAGCCCAGACTACAGCAAAACTCTCTTTCACATTTGATGAAGTGAAATACTTCCATGCCAAAGAACAACTAAAGAATTTCATCATGACAAAGCCATCCCTACACAGGCTACTGAAAGATGTTCTAGAGAGGGACAATAATGACCAGACCTCCAATAACAAGAATAGAAGGAACCCACTAAATAGGGCAAACAATTAAACACCAGACAAAAAGGAGTAAACAATACCAGCTAAATAAGATGAGAATCATAAGTCAACACATCTCGATTGTAACCATCAATGTAAAGGGACTCAGTTCACCAATTAAGAGAAATAGACTGGCACAGTGGATTAGAAAACAAAACCCAACAATATTCTGTATACAAGAAGCACATTTAACTCAAAACAACATTCATAGGATAAAAGTCAAAGGATGGAAAACAATACTACATGCCCCAGCACCTCCGAAAAAAGCAGGAGTAACAATTAACAATTTTGTTCTCAGACAGTCTCAACTTCAAACCAAGAATGACTAAACGAGCCGGGCGTGGTGGCTCAGGCCTGTAATCCCAGAACTCGGGAGGCTGAGGCAGGAGGATTGTTGTGAATTCGAGACCAGCCTGAGCTACGAAGTGAGCTCAAGGCCAGCCTGAACTGCATAGTGAGACCCTGTCTCAAAAAGACAAAAAATAAAATAAAATAAAAAAAAGAATGACCAAACGAAATAAAGAAGGCCACTACATATTGGTTAGGGGAAAAATTCAAGAGGAAAAGGTAACAACTCATAAATATCTATGCACCAAACACAGGAGCACCCAACTATATAAGACAAATCTTCATGGACATGAAAAATCTAGTATCTAAGACTACAATCTTAACAGGAGACCTTAACAGCCCCTTCAAAAAGATAGGTCAACCAAACAAAAAAATTAGCAAAGAAGTAGCAGAACTGAACCAGAGCTTGGAACAAATGAACCTGGTGGACATATACAGAGTGTTCCAACCAACCATAGATGAATACACATTTTTTTCAGCTGCACATGGGTCATTTTCTAAAATAGACCACATACTAGTCCATAGATTATGCTGAAGTTTTTGCAAGAAAACAGAAATTATGCCATGCATATTATCTGACCACAGTACAATGAAACTGGAAATAAATGATAAAGAAACCAGAAAAACCAGCCAAATACGTGGAAATTAAACAACACCCTATTCAGCAATCAATGGGTCACAGAGGAAATTAAACAAGAAATTCAACAATATCTACAATTCAATGAAAATTCAAGCACAATGTCAGAATTTATGGGATGTGATGAAAGCAGTTCTCCGAGGGAAAATCATAGCTATTAGAAAAACAGAATGGGAATAAATAAACACCTTAATGCTGCACTTCCAACATCTAGAAAAGGAAGAGCAAACCAAACCCTGAGCCCTAATATGGGAAGAAATCATAAAGATTAGAGCAGAAATTAATTCAATAGAGATGGAACTCAGTTGTGCCCCAAATTTTCTGATCAAGGAGATTATGGAGCCACAGAGGAATGTGATCAATGATCTATAGTGTGCCTAAGGAGAGTCACATGGAGAGAAAACTTTCTCTCAGAAAACAGTTCAAAGAATCCACAAATCAAAAAGAATAAATAAAATCGCTAAGCATCTAGCTAACCTCATCAAAAAGAGAAACAATAAAATTCAAATACAAGCAATAAGGAATGAAAAGGGCGAAATCACCACAGACTCAGTGGAAATTCAGAATACTGTCAATAGATACTTCAAGAATCTTTATGCTCACAGAATAGAAGACACAGAAGAAATGGAAAGATTCCTAGAAAGGTACAAATTACCAAAACTGAATAAGAACTCTCAATAAGCCAATAACAGCCAACACAACATGAAACGTACTAAAAAGCCGCCAACAAAGAAAAGTACAGGTATTGATGGATTCACAGCTGAATTCTACAAGAAATTTAAAGAAGAAATAATCCCTATAATCCTAAAACTCTTCAATGGAATTGCAAAGGAAGCAGTCATCCAAAAATCATTTCTGGAGGCAAGTATTATACTGATACCAAAACCAGGAAAAGATACCACTAAAACAGAGAACTACAGGCCAGTTTCCCTCATGAACATAGATGCAAAAATCCTCAATAAAATCCTAGCAAATATAATACAGCAAATCATTAAGAAGATCATACACCATGACTAGGTAGGATTCATCACAGAGATGCAAGGATAGTTTAATATTCAAAAATCTATAAAAGCAATATACTATATCAATAGAGCAAAATCTAAAAACCACATGATCATCTCCATTGGCACAGAAAAAGCTTTTGACAAAGTCCAACACTCACTCATGTTCAAACTCCTACAGAAAATTGGAAAATAAGGCCTCTACTACAATTTGATAAAAGCCATCCATGACAACCCAACGGCTAACATAATTCTAAATGGGGAAAAACTGAAATCTTTTACTCTTATATCTAGTATGAGACAAGGACGTCCTATATCACCCCTCCTATTCAATATAGTTTTGGAATCATTAGCTACAGCCATTAGGCAAAAGGGAGAAATAAAAGCAAGAAAGGTAAATTATCACTATTTGCAGATGACATGATACTTTACTTGGAAGACCCACAAAACTCCACCAAGAAGCTACTAGAATTGATACACAAATTCAGTAGCATAGCAGAATACAAAGTTAATACTCAAAAGTCAATACATTCCTCTACACAGATAACAAACACACCGAGAGGGAAACTATAGAAACAATACCTTTTATAATAGCACTGTGGAAAATGAAATACCTTGGAATTCATTTAACGAAGGAAGTCAAAGATTTTTTCACAGAAAATTACAACACCCTAAGAAAAGAGATAAAAGAGAATTTCAGAAAATGGGAAGATATTCCCTGCTCCTGGATAGGAAGAACCAAGGATCGTGAAGATGACCATGCTCCCAAAATTGTTGTTCAGATTTAATGCAATCCCTATCAAATTGCCACCAACATACCTCCCAGAGCTAGAGAAATCATTCCTAAAATTTATTTAGAACCAGAAAAGACCTAGAATAGCAAAGGCAATCTTGGCCAACAAAGGCAAGGCACAGCCATCACAATTCCTGACTTGAAATCATATTACAAAGCTACTGTGAAAAAAAATCAACATGGTAGTGGCAACAAAATAGACCTGAGAATCAATGGAATAGATTAGAAGATGCAGAGGCCTCTACAAACGCACTCAGCCACCTGATCTTCGACGAAGGAGCCAAACATACTTACTGGGAGAAAGCCTCTTTAACAAATGGTGCTGGAAAAACTGGCTTTTGATGTGCAAAAATTTCTCAATAAGAGGTGGTCCCAGTTTTTCTCCCTAGTATAAGAAGTCAAAAGAAGCAATACAAATAGAATGGTATAACAACAACTAAAAAGAACTTTGACAGATATTTAGGGTAAACTGAACTGCATATGTTATAGGGTACTAATCAGCTTCTCTTCTGGATGGTTAACAACCTAAGTTTACAGATCAAAAATTAGAGGAAAGGAAGGGTTACAAGTTCAGCCAACATTTTGGCCCTAGCCTTTCAAGTCAGTGAAGACTCAGGACACAGAAGAACTTGTACTGTAACATCATGGAACTCAGTTGTGCCCCCAATTTTCTGATCAAGGAGATTATGGAGCCACAGAGGAATGTGATCAATGATTTATAGTGTGCCTAAGGAGAGTCACATGGAGAGAAAACTTTCTCTCAGACTCTCAAGAGAGCAAACTGGTCAAGCAATGGCTGTGACTCATTCACATAGCTGACACTGACAAAGGATCTACAAGGTGAGGTAATGGGTTATAGGATAAACCCTGAGGGGACTTGACTAACCTCATTAGATACAAGTTACATTTTTTGTTATATCTGTCTTGCTTTATCTTGTTCTTAAGCATCCAGCAGAACAGTATAAAAACAAATTATATAAAATAAAGCCATACTAATATGCTGAGCTGTAAATGGCTCTAGTCAACAACTTCTTTGGATAACCCACTACTATTATGGACTTCTGGACTGTGTTGGGTTGTTTCGCTGAATTCAAGCACCTATAATAATTGAATGACAATAGAATACCCATCTCTATGTTTAGTCTACAGGACTAAACAAGAAAAAAAAGGGTATAGAAAGGAAGAACCATTCTGTTTGCATAAACAGAACAGTTAAGATAAATGTGCAGTACTTTCATGTAATTCTATGAGAACAAAGATTTGCACTAATAGTGTTTGGACAGGATATCCTGTCTGCTTCTTGTACTATGGATAACCACTAGGAAGATAACAATGTAAAAAGTATTAATTATTGAAAATGTACTATAATTCAGCTTTTAAAAAAATAGGTATACAGCTACATTCTCTTAATTCATTGAATAGAGGCATCTGCTCTGATAGTGTTTGTAAATAGAATATAATGTATGCACCTTATACAACAAAAAGACCACTATGAAAACAATATGCAATGTATTAATTATTGAATCTGTTCTACTAATTTGATT
>PVKA01045210.1:0-15682 GCA_004027165.1 Ctenomys sociabilis
TCTGGGAAGCCTGGTGAGTCACTGGGAGGGCTCGGGGCAGGATCCAGGAGGCCGCTGGAGTCAGCTGCTGTCTCAGGCCGTGGGTCTCGCTGTCTCGGGAGGTCTCTGGGGCTGGGCAGGTGTGGGTGGGATGGAGGAAGATTTTTTTTTTTTTTTTTTTTTTAAGCCTGGCTTTCTTAGTGATCTCAGACTGAGGGAGCCACACTGTCAATTTCCAGTTCTTGCACTTTAGTATAGCAAAGTTCCTTTCAAGAAGCCGAGCCAGGGTCAGGGAGATGGCTCAGTGGAATAAGCGCTTCCCTGATAAGCGCAAGGGCCTGAGTTCAATTCCCAGTTCCACCAAAAAAAAGAAGCCCAGCCAGAAAAAGCCAGGCATGGTGGCACATGCCTATAATCCCAGCACTCAGGAGGCTGAGGCAGGAGGATTGCTGTGAGTTCGAGACCAGCCTGAACTACAAAGTGAGCTCAAGGCCAGCCTGAACTGCATAATGAGATCCTGTCTCAAAAAGACGAAGAAAAAGAAATCGAAGAAGCCCAGCCAGGTGCAATGGCACATGCTATAGGCTTAGCATTCAGGAGGCCAGCCTGAACTATGTAGTGAGACCTTGCTTCAAAAACACCAAAGAGAAAGAAAGCCCAAACTTTACTGAGGGAAAGGGAGAGAGCATGTGTCCTCCCTGGAGTTGAGATGCCTGGGATATAGATGCCTGGGCCCAAGAATAGGAGGACAGAACTGGGCGTGTGACCCTGGTCCCTGGGCTTTCTGGCCCCCTCCCGTTCTGGCTTGTTGTCCTCACACAGGCACTGAGCAACTGCACAGAGGGCCTCCTGGGGTCTGAGCTGGCTCCACTAGACCCCTGCTACACTGCCAGTGCCAGATGAGCCCTGTGCCTGGGGAACTGTCTGTCCTCTGTGGGCTTTGGCTGTGATCCTCTCTGACCTTTATTTGTTCACCCCAAATGTCCCATCCTACCTATGGCCTACCTCTTCCTGCATCTTTCCAACTCCTTAAAATCTGCCATTTCTACCTGTGGTGTTCATGTGACAATGGGCAGGACCTGACCTGGCTCTGCATTCACCGTGCCTGTCCTGAGCTCAGCTGTCCCCCCTTGGAGTGTCACATACCACCTGGGGGTTGTTGTCCTGTGTACCAGGGAAAGTGCCTGCCTTGGCCTCTCCCTCAGAGGTGCTTTGGAGGCAGATGAAGCAGCATTCATGGCCAAAGGTAAGGCTTGGGGTCTGCACTCTGAATTTGCTCTGGGCTTTCATCCTTGAAGGGGAGGAACTATTTGTTGGGGAAGAAAAGAGATCTACAAGGCAGGTGGAGGGAGCAAAGTCAGCTTGGATTTTCTTATTCTTTTTCTTTCTTTCTTTTTTTGAGGAACCAGGGATTGAACTCAGGCCCTTGAGCTTGCCATGGAAGCACTTATTCCACTGAGCCATCTCCCTGGCCCCCATTCAGCTTGGATTTGCAAGGCCTGGACTTTGGGTCTTTATGGGGCTTACAGACCCCTGGCCCAGCAGGCAGCCCTGGAGGCAGGTTCCAGGTCTGGTTCTTAGGGCCTCCAGAACCCTTGAGATGTCCAGAGGGTTAGTGCAATGTCCAGCACTGGCCAGGCTTCCTGGAAGCTGGTTGAAGTCTACCACCCTTAGACTGGGCCCTTCCCTACTGAGCAGCACAGAGTGAGTCCAGAGAGGGAGACGCAGGTGGAAGGACAGTGCCAGGCCGCCCCATTCTTTCCCTCCAGAATGTGTGGTAGAGGCTGGGGGCAGGAGAATGGCGGGTGGAGAGAGCTGGCGGGACCCCAGCAATGCCTGCATTGCCTGTACCTGCCAGGCAATCGAAGAAGCTGGGATGCAGACCTCATAGATGGGTAAAGAGTGGAGGATCTGACATTCTCCAGCAAATATGTAGTCCTTGAGGAGCAAGGGTACCTTGCTGAGCAAGGAGCTGACAGCTGGATTTCATTTCCTACCTGAACCATGATGGGTTGAGAGCAGGCGGGGCTGCTTCCAATGACTGCCCAAAGGGTACCCAGGACATGTGAGACCAGGGGTCCCAGGCCTGCGGGAAATCCCTGGAGCAGTGATGTTTGTCCTCAGCCGGGCCATCAGGAGTGTCACTTGGAGGAGTGCCAGCCCCTTTCCTACCCCCATGGCTGGGTGAAGGTGTCCAAGGGTGGCAGCTGCTGTGAGAGATGTCAAGGTGAGGGGCCAGGAGCATGGAGGGGTGAATGAGATAGGAGAGGAGTCCCTGACCCCGCCTGTCGCCTGTCCCCTTAGCCTCCACCCAGCCATGCAAGCACCTGGGCAGTCAGGTGGCCTCCGGGGAGCACTGGGCTGTAGATGCCTGCACCAACTGCTCCTGCATGTCTGGCACCGTGCACTTCCACAGCCAACATTGCCCACCACTGTCGTGCAGTCCGGTGAGTGCGTGGTGTAAGGCTATGGGGCGCAGGTGCCTGGGACAGCCATCCAGCAGTGACCAAGCTCCAGGGAAGTGCTGTTCCAAGCGCTGCCACAGGTGGCGTCCTGACTCCGCTTGCAGTGAGCCCGGGAGGGCTACAAAGGGGCCAAAGTGGGGTGGGGGTAGGGTGGCTGGGCAAGGAGGTCAGCACCTGGGATCTGATGGTGTCTGGGACTGAGGGCAGAACGAGGCCCCTGCCCTGAGTCCCGGCAGCTGCTGTCCCTGCGGTCTGCCCCTGCCTGCTTCCCGCATGGCCTTCGGCGACCGCATCATCACACCTTCAATGGCTGCCTGCTGCACTTCCAGGGCAGCTGCAGCTACTACATGCTTGTCAAGGACTGCCATGGTGATGACTTCAGGTGGGCACCCTTCTCTTTCCACTTCACCCCCACACCCAGCCCTGCTTACCGTGGCACCCAGGCCTCTGCTGCCCATCGTGTGCAGGTCACCAATGAAGGCCGGGGCCAGGGTGGTGTGGCCTGGACCCAGGAAGTGGCAGTGCAGCTGTTGCAGGGCAGGACTGTCATGGTGAGCTGAGGACTTGGGGAAAGGCTCTCCAGCACTGTCCTCTCCTCCGCTCCGACATCCATCCCTCCTTTTGTCCCAGGTGGACGGGCACCTAGTGGCCTTGCCCTTCCTGTGGGAGCCACTGCTTTATGTGGAGCTGCAAGGACAAACTGTGATCTTGCATATCCCGCCTGGGCTTCAGGTGTGGCCTGAAGAGGGAGACTGGAGAGGGCTGGTTTCCCCAAGGTACACTGGAGGGAGGGTACCAACCATCTCCTGGGCCCAATGAAGCAGCAGAGTAAGAGGCTGCAGCTGGATTCCCAGGAAAGAAATCCAGGCCAGACACCTCTGGAAGTAGAGGAATTTGAGGCCTGACTTTGCTTTGTTTGGTGGTGCTAGGGATCCAGCCTAAGGCCTCACACACACTAGACGAGGGTTCTACCATTGAGCTGCACCCCTAACCCCCAGTTTTAAACTTGACTCAATCACCCATATGTTGGAGAAACTTGGGCAAACCTCAGAGACTCAGTTTTGTCATCTGCAAAGTGGGGAGAGGGCAAGTAGGGGTGGGGAAGATGTCAACTAAGGTCTCCTAGGTGGTGTGTGGGGCTCCTCCCAATTCCATATGGAAGAGTGACCTGCCCTTTGTCCCAGTCAGAAGCACAGCTTTATGAAATCAGGCTCATGTGCTCTTCTAACTCAGGTTATAACTGTGTAGCCCAAATATCCAGGAGATATTGAATCTTGGAAGAAGGTAACATCCTGCAGGAGCCCAGTTGAGGGGTGCCACTGGGGAAACTGCCCTTGCTCAGGAGCTATGGGCAGCTCTGTTGTCACCTTTGTTTCCCCAGGGCTGTGCCATGAATAGTGACATGGCTGGGGCCAGAGCAGTCCCTGCTGTGAGGGACCTATACCCGCCCATCTTCCCTGCTGTGGCACAGGGCATGCTGACACGTGCAGGCTCATAGTGGACCCACTCCCAGGCTTCTCTGTGCAGGTGCTGTGGGATGGGCAGTCCCAGGTGGAGGGAAGGGTGCCTGGCTCCCACCAAGGCCAGACCTGTGGGCTCTGCGGGAACTTCAATGACTTTGCCCAGGATGATCTGCAGGGTCCTGATGGGCTGCTCCTGCCCACAGAAGCTGCATTTAGGAACAGCTGGCAGGTAAGTGGCATAGAGGCATGGCTGGAGCAGGCTGAAAGAGCTGAGCACAGCAGGGCGTGAGTCCCAGCATAGCCTCTGGTGTGGAAGACCCCAGATGGGCTTTCAGGGAGCTTTGGAGGTCCCATGCCTATGGCGGGCAGTATGGGCACCTGACAAAGGGAGAATCATCAACTGAAGTCCTAAATCCACCATTGGCTCTGTGGCCTTGGACAAGTTACTTTGGCTTCTTCATCGATAAAATGAGGATGAAGAAAAAGTAGATAAAACCTTCTTTGCTCTTCTTCAAGGTAGTTTTTTGTTTTATCTTTTGAGACAGGGTTTTGCTTTGTAGTTGAGGCTGGCCTTGAACTCACTATGTAACCCAGGCTGACCTTGAACTCATGGCAAGCCTCCTGCTTCAGCCTCCCAAGTGCTGGGAATATAGGTGTACACCACTACAGCCAGCTTGAAGGGAGTTTTTTGAGGCTAGAGCAGATGATCGGGTGGGAAGCACCGTGAAGATGCAACACAATGATCAGGGGCCGGAGCTGTTGTCACACTGGGGCTGTCCTCCCCATGTAGGTCTCAGATGGGCCGGGGCCTGGACAGCCCTGCTCAGCAGGCTGAGAAGTGGGCCCATGCTGGGCAGTGGGGTGCCGTGCCAGGCGCGAGGCCAATGCTCGTCGTGGGCTGCTGAAGTCCTCATTCAGTTGCTGCCATGCTTTGGTCCCACCAGAGCCCTTCTTTGCTGCCTGTGTGTATGACCTGTGTGCTTGTGGCCCTGGCCCCTCTGCTGATGTCTGCCTCTGTGATGTCCTGGAGGCCTATGCCAGCCTCTGTCGCCAGGCAGGAATGACACCAGTCTGGAGGGGGCCTACTCTGTGCGGTGAGGGGGCGATGAGGTTGTAGGCTGAGGGAAGGCATGGTCAGAGGGGAGGGGTGGCTCTAGGGGCTCAGGTCTGACGGGGTGGGTACAGGGAGAGGCTTGCAAAATGGGACTATGGTGACCAGAACAATGTTGGGGGACCTCTGTGACCCTGCCTTTCATTCTGCCCACAGTGATGAGTTGCCCTGGACTGTGGCTTCGTGTTTGATGAATATGGCCCACCCTGTCCCCGCACATGCTTCAACAAGCATGTCCCTCTGGGGGAGCTGGCAACCCACTGCATGCGGCCCTGTGTCCCCGGCTGCCAGTGCCCAGCAGGCCTGGTAGAGCATGAGGCCCACGGTATCCCCCCTCATGCCTGCCCCCCAATCCTGCTCACAGGGCCCTAGCCCCAGCCCCAGCCAGGAGCAGCCCCTGGCTCTACCCTGAGCTAAGAAGACACCCAGCCAGGACTCCTCAGGCCAGAAGTCTTCCTGTGTTGAGTAGCAGCTAACCCAGTCAGCTATGGGGACAAGGTCCTGCACGGGCCCTGGGAGCCTAGGCCCCTGTCCCATGAAGAAACGTGGCAGTAAACTCTGACTCTTACGACTCTCTCATGTGTGTTCTCCTGGCTTTGTGAAAGTGGTTGAGCTGCTGGGAACATGGAGCCAGCACTCAGTGTCCGGAGTCAGAGGGCTTTGCATCTGCATCCCTGGGCTGCTCCAACTAGCCACAGTGCTGTTATCAGAGAAACCGTGACATGGGCAGGAGGACCCAGGTGGCCTGGCCCCTGGCCTGTTTACTCTGTGGCAGCCTTGGCCCAAGAAGATACTCTGTCTGCACACAGCTCCCCCTTCCTCATGGCTGGTGGTATTGAGTGCTCAGATATTGTCCGGGCCACTCTAAGAGCTGGTGATGCAGGGACCCACCCCTGGGGAAAGGAGGGAGGAACTGTGGTGAGATAGAGTCATATGTGCATGGATTCCGGGAACACATGGAGAGCGCACCCCTGCCTGCGCCTCAGCCACGCCCACCAGGAGATGTGTGTGCCTTAGGCGCACGTGCAGCCTGTGAAGATGTAGAGGAGAGGACTCAGGCTTCAAAAAGAAAAATTTCAGGGGCCGGAAGATGGCTCAGTGGAATAAGTGCTTCCCTGGCAAACATAAGGGCCTGAGTTCAATCCCTGATTCTGCAAAAAAATAAATAAATAAATAAAATAAAATAAAAATGAAATCAGAATTTAAGTTTCCCTTGCTATGTACCAGCTGTGTGACCTTGGAGTTTTACAGACTATGGATAAAAGATTTGGGGGACTCCGTTGTCATTATGAGCCCTATAAGATGGACTGAAAGCTCTGTGCTCCACGAGAGGACATGGCCAAGCCCCTTGTTGAGTTAAGCAAGAGAGTGCCGAGTTGATTGAAGGTCACTTGCTCCATCAGCTCCATCTTTTGGGGAGGCTGTTCTCACAGGGGGCCCAGAGAGGAGAGTTTGCTCCTCTGTCATGGAACAGTGACAGGACTACAGGAAGTCAAAGCTACTGATGACAGCACAGGATGGAGACTTCAGGACTGTATTAGTCAGCTTTGCATTACCATCATGAAATATATGAGGCAATTATTATTATTAATAATTTTTTTTTTTTGTCTTTTTGAGACAGGGTCTCGCTATGCAGTTCAGGCTGGTCTTAAGCTCACTTTGTAGCTCAGGCTGGTCTCGAACTCACAACAATCTTCCTGCCTCAGCCTCCCAAGTGAGGCAATTCATTTTTAGAGAGCAGAGAAAAATAAAGAGCAGAAGTCGATTTTGGTTCATGGTCCCATCTAAAATCAAGCAGCCTGTTGTTTTGGGCCTCTGCCTGGGGCACTCAGTAGCAGTGGCAGGAGTGTGTCACGGCCAGTCATGTCTGTACTGAGGCAGGAAATGGCTTGGACAGACAGCTCCCTCCCAAAGAACACTGCTGGTGAAATAAGAGCCTCCATCAGGCTCCATCTCCCAGTAGTGTCACTCTCCAAAACCAAGTATTTGACAGTGGCCTTTGGGGGACACACAATAGCCTGGATATCTCCTACATCTTGTCCCCGCCCTTATAACTTACACAAATGATCTCATCTGTAAGATGAGGATGGAACAGCACATCCAGTAGGAGTCACTGCTGGGCTGACCTCAGACAGCACACAGTAGGCAGGCCTGGCCTCTTGTGTTCATATTGTTTCCCTGCTGGTCACAAACAGACCCATGTCCTGGGGCTGTTTTCGCAGTCTGTCTGCCACAGTTTCTCATGTCCAGGTGAAGGAAACATGGCCACATGTTAGGGCAAGTGACCCTGGAGCCAGTCTGCTTATCTGTAGACCAGGATGACAATAGCACCTACTTCCTGTGCAACAGGGAGGGGGGGACTCTGTAGAGAGGGTGGCCCAACCTCTGGGAGGTCCTCATTGGGGGCTGCAAGCAGCACACCTCTCCAAGGTCATGTGCTCTTCACTGCCACCTCCAGGCCAAGAAGCCTGTGTAGGGGTCAGCCTGACATCTGCGCAGCTCTGTGCTGCTAGGTGGCCCTGGCTCAGGTGTCAGGGCCCTGCATTATTGAGATTAGAATCTTTGTTCTCCTTACTCCTGGTCCTCAGTGCCCATCCTCCACCTCTTTCCAGGCTCTGGTGGCAGAGGCAGAGAGAGGGGACATTTGCCATGATGGCGCAGGCAGCCACTCCTGGGGGCCCAAAGCTCCCTTGTAGCCTGGAACAGGCCTTGGCTCTGTACCAGCTCCTTTTCCGACACCATGCAGACATGGGCCAGCTCCGGACTGCACTGCAGCAGGTGAGAAGGCTGGGCACTGCCCCTGAAGGGTGGGAAGGGGCCTGATGCTTTCTTCTTGCCCACCCAGGCACAAGAGGACCAGGACTACCCCCTAGGGCTGGCACTGACCACTGTGCTGCTGGAGATGGAGTGGAGCCAGCAGGCCAAGGAGCAGGTGGGGTGGTGGCCAGTGAAGGATGGGTGGCCCGGGACTGGGCCAGTGCCCCCTCACACCCTGGCTCCCCACCTTCTTATAGCTTCTCTGGGACCTGGAGCTGCTGACTGGGGCAGGCCTGGGCCTCTTCTGGCCCCCCTGGGCCCATTTCTTGCATCAGAGCCAGCACAGCCCACCCCTTGGTAGGAAGGGTGGGAAGTCTGAGCAGCAGGTGAGTGAGGTGAGCAAGGGCACGTATGAGTTTAGGGCTGTTGTGGAGGTGAGGGAAGTAGAAGGTTCATGGACTTTGGAGATCCACAGCCCTGTCTGTAAATCTGCTCTGATGGCTTCTGCAGCTGTGAGCTTCAGACTCAGATGTAAATGAGGAAGATGGCAGATATTTCTCCAAGGCTTCGAAGGACTTGGGAACTCATCAGAGGGCTTTGAAAGGAGCCTGGCACACACCAGATGCTTTTACTTGCAGGCTGCTGTTATTCCACAATTAACCACCAGACTGGTCAATCAACTGTGCTGACGGTGGGAAGCCTTTCAGTGTGGCTGTCCGGGGTGCCCAGGGATGCCCTGAGATGGATGGAGACACTGAACAGCCCATGCCAGGGGCTGCCCCTCCTCAAGGGCATTGCTCTGGTGATGGGCCCCAAAATAGAGCAGAGAACTGGGATGTGGATCCCAATCCCTGCTCTGCCCCTGTCTCTGAGGTGCAGTAAGCCACAGTCCGCAGCAGCTCTGGGCTGTGGCAGTCTCTGCAACAGAAGGCTGGGTGGTGAACACTAAAAGCAGTTGGGCCAGGACTGCAGTGTCCTCACAAGGCTCAAGTGAGGAGTAAAATGTTCCAAGCACTTTCCATGCAGAAGAAATGGTCACACAGAGCCTGAGTACTAGGAGGAAGGGGCCTTGGGAGCATCTTAGGGACTGCCTTCCACACTGGGGGTTGGAGGAGGCTGTTGCTGTCCTGTGGACTCAGGTTCTCCAACCCTTTCAGGGTTCTAGGCTGTGCCCTTCACACGTGGCTGAGGACTCCCGAAGGCAAAAGCATCAGCTCACAGAAGGGTGCGTCTCTCTCCTAGGAAACCCTATATCTCCTCTGTATTGCCTCATGGAGTGGCCTGGGACCCAGCCCTCTCTCGTCTCCTTCTGCAGTCCTGTCCCACGCCCCTACTCGTGTTTCTCACTCCTTCCAGGCCCTCAGTTGCACACATGGTTGCCCCAGTGCCCCTGGTAGGGTGACCCAGAGTTCCAATTCCCAGGATCTAGCTGGCACAAGGCTTGGGAGAGGCCATCCTGAATGTTTAGACACTGGCAGCTGGGCCCCCACCTTACTCCTGAACCCAAGGGCCACTTGATATGCACCTGAGACAGTCCCTGAACTCCTTCAGGGGGCAGGCACCAGGCCCATCATTTGCATCAGATCTGGGTGAAGCCAGGAATGAGACAGACCTAAAGCAGGAAGGCGCTGGCACACCTAAAAAGGCCATACCTGGTATGTGGACAGGAGGGGTCGGGCAGCCAGGACAGCGGGAAGCTCCTGGAGCTGGAGAAGTCAGATGAGGAGGGAAGGCAGGGGCCTTCTCAGCTCAAGTCTAAGGACTTTTGTCATTGTTCAGGTTCTCACTATGTAGTCCATACTGGCCTCAAACTTTTTTTTTTTGTCTTTTTGAGATGGGGTCTCACTATGCAGTTCAGGCTGGTCTTAAGCTCACTTTGTAGCTCAGGCTGGTCTTGAACTCACAGCAATCTTCCTGTCTCAGCCTCTTGGGTGCTGGGATTACAGGTGTGCCACCACACCCAGCTGGCCTCAAACTTGTGATCCTTTTGCCTCAGCCACCTGAGCACTAGGATTATAGGTGTTTGCTCCAAAACTCAACAATCATAAGCATTAACTTTTGCTTTATACATAACAAGAGTGTGTTTCTGGTTAACAGAAGCTTTTGCAAGTATTTTATCTCTTGGGAAGACAGATACCAATTAAACTATTACCTGGGAAGTAAACAATCAAGAAAGACAACAGATCAGCATCCCAGAGGGAGGGGTGGGAGGTTGTTTTTGGAACTCATGGCAACTATTTCTAAAGCCTAGGAATCTTATCAGCTCCTTTGTTCAAAAAATCTTTGAGGGGCTGGCCAAAATAGCTCAGTGGATTAAAGTGCCTGCAAGCAGGCACAGGGTCCGGGGTTCGATCCCAGGACCTACTGTACCTTGCCGGCCCTGCCCCAAGGTCACTGATATGACTGAACCTGGTGGTGGTGCCTGTAATCCCAGCTCTTGGGAGGTTACAAACAGGTGAGTCTGATCTAGTAGAGACCCTGAACACCTTGTAGACCCTTCCCTAAAATACAAAAAAAAAAAAAGAAAAAAACTTTGAAAGATCTACTTTCACAGAGAACACACCCATTTGGTTAGTTATGAATATTCACATCTCTTTATTGCCTAGCAGAGCAAGATGTGATAGTCTTTTGAAAGTTCTCTATTTAAGATCTTTCGAAATAAGGTTTAACTAACTAATTTTATGGATGTAGAACATCTCTCCTCCACAGCTGCAAGGCAGCAGTGGCAGCATCTCTTTTTTTAGGTTTCTCTTGTTAATGAGGAACACTTGCAGTTTCTAGGCCAGGCTCAGGTTTCCATTTCTTGAATTTCATTTGAGTTTGGGGTCAGAAACAAAGGGCTACGGAGGATTTTCCTTAACAATAGGAAAAAGTATGGCACATGGTGTTTTTTCTATGGTCCCAATTGCCACAACAGGACAAGGTGTGGTGTGCTTGTAGAGGCCCCAGAAAATGAGCTCTTCTTGTACCCAGGCCCACTGCAGTGGTCTTGGGGATATGCAGGATGCCCTAGAGTGGTCTGTCCGGGCTGGGCAGATGAGGGAGATGGCGGGTTGTGACAGGCAGGCGCATGACAGGCTGGGCGAGTACAGGTGGGATACCGAACCACGACAGCAGTGCAGGTTGAGCAGCCCCCTCAGGTTGCCACCGCTCCCCTCCACTTCGCGGCAGTGTGTGTGAGAGGGTGAGGCGTGACAGAGAGCCTGCAAGGCGAGTCTTTCTCCTTCAGGTTGCTCACAGGAGATGACTCCTATCACCAACAGGTGCTTTGAAGAGCCAGAAAATTCAGTGTTCAAGGTGAAAGGGTCAAAGGGACCTGAGCAAGTTCTCTCTCAGGTTGGAGACAACTCTGGTGGGGTTTGCCTGGGAGGAGGTTGCTGGGGTGAGGTGGGGCTGCCTCCATGTTGAAGGAGGGACCCTTGCTGAAGAACTGTTAGAACAGGTAAAATGGCCTCAGCAAATTCAGAAAGGAGGCAAGGACCAGTCACTGGAGTGCACAATCTCCCTGGAGAAGGACGTTTACAGGCACTGTGAACAAGCCTGGATCCAAGATGCTCTCTCCCTTTCCAGGACCTGGCCCAGAGGGGAGGGGGGAGCCAAGCAGAACCTCAGATCCAACGACCCCACTCACCAACACCCAGAAGCCCAGAGGAAAGCAAGCTCAGTCAAGAAGCCCCAGGGCCCTCTGCTCTGGCTTCCCAGGGCCTCCTAGCACCCCAATATTCAACCAAGGGCTTGGGTTTTGTCCTGCACAGAGAGAGATCAGAGCCTCAAAAATTGCTGAACCCTCCTCAGAGGCTGAAAGAGGCAGTCCCGTTGGGACAGAAAGGGGAGGTGTCTGAAGGGGTGAACAAAGAAATCCCTCCGGGTCAGAAAGAAAAGCCACCTGAGGATCAGAGAGGGGCGGATCCCCTGGGTCAGAGAGAAGAGGCACCCCAGGGAGAGAACCCAGAGGCTCAGAGTCCAACAGGAAATAGTCCAGAGTGCTGGCGTGGAGAGGAGGCTCTCCAGGCTCAGGAAATGAAAGCCTGGAAGGCTTGGGAAGGCCACATCTCACCAGCCTGGGAGAGGGCTCTGGGGGAAGCAAAGGCCCAGCGCCTGGAGGACGACCCCCCGGGCCAGTGGAGAGACTTCCCTAGGTCTCTGGGAAAACAAAACCCCCGGAGTTTGGAAAGGGGAAACCAAGGCCTTCGGGGAAGGGCCATCCAACCGATGCGGGGCAAGATTGAGGGCCTGAGTCAGGAGTCGGCTGGGCCAATGCTGGGAGCCTCCCGGGAGGAAGCTTGGGCACCTCTCCCCGGCCCAGACGCGGGGGTGCTGGCGACATGGAGCACCAGGGGCACTGGGAGGCCCGAGTTTCCTCCATCTGTGCAGGGGGTGGGCCTCAGCCCAACACATCAGGCAGTGGGCGCTCCGAATTTCCCGGACACGCTCGGGGAGCAAAGAAGCAGTGCTGGGGGCGTCCCTGCCTCGAAGGCGCAGTGGCCGGTGCTCCCGGGCGTTAGTGCGGCTCAGCAGGATTCAGCTCTGCAGCGGCTGCTGGAGCTGCACGGCGCAGCCCGGAGACGGCAGCAGCGGGACCGAGAGCAGCAGCGGCTCCGGGTGCGTCCCCACAAGGACGGAGGGAGAGCGGTACGCCAAGGCCAAGCCTGACTCACCGCTGCCTCCCCAGGTGCTGGAGCGACTCCGCATCGCCGGGAACCGCCACTGCCGGGTCCACCCGCTGGGTATGCCTACCAGCCCCGCACAGCTGCAGACTCAGGCAAGAGCCAGGGAAGGTGGAGCTGGTAGGACCCTGCCGGGGCGGGACGGCTCGCGGGAGGGGAGGAGCAGGGCCACGTGGGCCCCACCGAATTCTGTGCACCCAGGAAGACACCGCGGGGTGGCAGCATGCGCTGCGGGAGCAGCTGGACCAAGTGCACCGGGAGAGGACCGGGCGGCTGCGGGCCCTTGGGGCCAGGTGAGGGGCAGGCATGGAAGTCTGGCGGTGATGGAAGGGGGGGTCCCCCAACGGACTGACAAGCCACTCTCCTCCCCTAGGAACACCCAAAATTTCCAGGAGCTGCTGTGGCCCCCAAGCTCTAAGGACCCTGTGCCTGGAGAATAGCCCCCAAGCTTCCTGCCCCTTCTAGTCATTGCTGGGTCCCCAGAGGGCTGACAAAGGAGCTAAGCGTTAAGGAAGAAGAAAGGAAGAGATTCTGGAAGGCCTAGAATACAGCCTCAGGCCCCAGACAGCAGACACTACACACACACTACAGGCCTGTTATTTCTTTTTCCCTCCTCTAAACCTGCTGCTAAACTTCCAGTCGGGGTCAAAGGGCCAGGTCCCGGGGGTCCAGCAGTGCGAAGGCCCCGTTCTTGCGGAAGAAAGACTCAATACGGCACATCTTGCAGGACACCAGTTCTTTCTTCACTGGGGGGCCTGGGAAAAGATGTCAGAAGCCAGCAATAGGTTCCCAGGGAAGGGACTCACATACGGGCCCTGTCTGTCTGCATGGTCTTGTATCCACTTAGTGAGAAGAAATAAAAAGAACTTGTGAGGAGTAGGAGCCCACAGACACATACAGGCTGGCTGCTGAACAGAGCAGTGAGCACAGGCTGACTGCCATTGGTGCCTCAGCCCCCGCGGTCACAGGGACAGATTTCCTTCAACCTCCATCCTTTGGGGCTTCCCTCTTGCTTTTGTTGGACCCTTGCTCCCCTGGCTTCCCTTTCTGGCCCCTGAGGGAAAATGAGGAAAACTTCTAACCATGTCGATTCCCAGCCATCTACCATTTTTGCACAGGCACCTGAGCAGCTGGTGAGACTTGACTGAGTAACCTCCCTTGAAATTCACCACATAGACAAAAGGCCACTCAGCACCTCCTAGCAACCTGGTCTGCCTCACACTTTCACTCGTCACTGAAAATCCTACACTGACTCTGGGGGTTCCCTCCTACCTGATGTCGGTTCTCAGCCACACAGGAAACTGACTCAGTTTATGGCCCTGCCCACGGACTTTGGTGAGACTTCAACAACTTGCTCAAGTGACCTCATTCAGTGGCGAAGATTTAAATAGCGCTTACATGTATTCTAATGACACCCAAACGTGCTCTTTGGCTCTGGGCCGATTCAGAGCCAGACTTTCATACACAACTCTTAACACTTCAAGCTAACCTGGCCAACCGACCTGTCTCGTGCACCCTCTGGCCGGTCCTCTCCTGGTCTTCCCTACTGAAGTAGTGACAGCCAAATATCTGGCCATTGTCACTGATTTCTCTCTTCCTCTCATATTTCAATCTACCAAAAATTTCCTATGAGCCTTCCACTAAAAAATCCAGAATTGACTTCAGCACTCCTGGCTAACTTCCAGTCAGGAGCCACCACCTCTTGCCAAGCTAACTCAAGACAGAGGTCAACTCACTTGTCAGAGTCTACGCCTTCCCCTAGAAAGCCGTTACCTACCTATATAGCACAGGGTAAATCAGTGTCACATACCCGCTGAAAGCCCTGTTAGCTTCTCTTTGAACTACAGTAAAACCCAAAGCCCTTCCTCCCTGCCATTTAGCTTTTCCTGACAACATACATGAAGAAGCACCCCTCCTCTGTCGGCCTGGTCATTCCCTAATCCCGGGGATTATAGTCCTTCTTGGCCATTTCCTTGCTCTGCATTTATGGTCTGGAGGCTCCACTGAATGCCCACTCCTTGTCACATGGTGTTAATTCCAGGTCTGAGAAGTGACTAGTTTGAGAGGTTGGGGCTCACCCAGCTGCCAGCCGTATGTGAAGTTGGTGGTGATGGGTAAGAGGTAGCGCGTCTCTGGCAGGTCCAGTTTTCGGGTGTTGAGGTAGCGGTAGCGCCCCTGTAAGTCGTGGGAGATGCCTTCGTACAGCAGGGCCCGGGTGGCAGGTGGTACTGGGTACATTTCTGACTGAAAAGAAGCCTCTGGGACAGGGCTGGGAGCCTTGGAAGGGACTGCTCTGGGGACAGGTTGGGGTGAGAGTGGGGCCTGGGAGGCCAAGGTAGGCAGTTTGAGGGGCAGACGGGCTGCAGCCTTGGCCTTCTGCTTGGCCTTCACCAATGACCCATACTTGTGGTGCCATTCACACCGCAACATCTTTTCCCTTAGATATTCTTCCTTCCAGAAATTCTGCCGCTGCGTATCCATGTTGAGCTGCCGCGACATAGTGGCAGGTAGATGCCACCAAAGAAGTGAATACAGCAAGCAGAGCACTTCCGCCAGGAGGCGGCTGCCCTGGGACAGTCACCTGGCAACCAGGCCCCACCTCACATAGGGCTAGGGTTCTAATTGGCATGTCCTCAGCAGACCTCATGTGCCACCCTTCCTGAAGCAGCCTGGGCCCCCAAACCTCCCTCGGGACCCAGCTCAAGCTGGAATTACAGGTGTCCTGGTTTCCTGGGCTTTCTTTTCTGTCCTCTGCCCCATGCAGACTGGCAGTCAGTTCTCATTCCCATCTCTGAGCCCAGCTGGTCCTCTTTGATCTAGACAAAGTCTAAACCAGTCCTGACTTATAAACTCTTGGACCAATCTTCCTGGCCCAGCTCTTCTCTGGCAGAACTTTTCTAATCTTGGTACCCTAATCTCCCACCAAAGGCCTGGCCCTACCCATCCTTTCCAAGCACCCAGCCAAGTTTGAAGAGAACCAAGAGTATTTAATTTAACATCAACAGTGACACTATGTAACAGCACAGGAAAGAGGTAAAGGAGAGACAAGATAGTTGGGCTTCCTGTTCCCTAACCAGCTTGGATTTTAACAGCAGAGCCCCAGTGGTCTAGAAGCATCACCTAGCCAGCCATGGAGGGGAAAGGGTGGGGCTGGGAGGGGCCTGGCCACGGGGTGAGGGTTTCAGGGCCAAGGGTGGCCCTAGCGCAGATCTTCAGCAGTGAACATGCCCTTGGCTCTGC
>PVKA01045211.1:5156-15776 GCA_004027165.1 Ctenomys sociabilis
AAAAAAAAAAAAAAAAAAAAAAAAAAAAAAAAAAAAAAAAAAAAAAAAAAAGAAGTTTAAAGCTCTTAGTGTTGAGAACCTATATGAGCTGATGCAGATTTTGGGTTGTGTTAAAGAGATAAATGAGCTGGAACTGGTGGTCATTATCCCCAGAGGCCTTAGGGCATTTGTGAAAGTGAATGAAATCTGTAATACCTACATCAAAAAGCTGAATGAACAGGTAGCACAAGAAGAATCTTTGAAGGACCTATCCTGTTGCCTAAACTTTTTTTCCCCTGGAATGCTGGTGAGATGCATAGAGAAAAATATGAGTATCACAAAGAGAGACAAAGAGTGTTAAGCTATCCCTAAACCCCCAAAATGTCAAAAGAGTACTGAGTGCCAAGGCCCTGAAGCCTGGCATGCTAATGACAGGCACCATGTCCAGTATGGAAGACCATGGCTACCTAGTAGACATTGGTGTTGGTGGGACCAAAGTTTTACTGCCACTGTAGAAAGCCCAGGAACACATCCAACAGAGGAGAAAGGATGCTAAATTTAAGGTAAGCCAATACCTGAACTGTATCTTTGAGGACATGCAAGGCAACAAAAGAGTCCTTAGCTTGTTCACAGAGTAGTCAGAGATTTTTACTGCCATTCTTATTAAGAAGCAAACCTGGACCCTTAATAACTTATTACCAAGTCAGGCAGACAATGTTCAGGAACATAAGGTGACTCAGTTCATCAGAGGCCTAATTAACATTGCATACTTAGATCCCAAAATACTGGAACATATTTCTCAAATCAGGTGGAGAAGGCCTGTATCCTTTATGTGTATCCTCAGAGAAGATCTATGCTTCTGAGTCTCAGCCCCATCTTTCTGCCACCTGTTCCACTCTCTGAGCTCTACTGTCAGCACCTAGAAGCTGTGCTAGAAGATGTTCTTGTCCTAGAGTTTTTCAACAAGGCTTGGGTACCTTCAGCCAGAAGGACTATCCTCTGGTCTATGTTCAACTTACTATATCTCTGATTCTAAGACTGCCTTCAAACCTGAGACTTTCAAGCCATGGAATATTCAAACTATAGAACTACTGACTAAAGCCATATGAAAGAACTGACCTTGCTGTCTGCAGACATCTGTTGTTGAAACTCAGTATCTTAAATGTCATGATTTCAAAATCAGGACAGAATTCTGATCATAAAGCCATTTGGGATGGTGGTGAAGGTGGTTAAGTAAATGAGGGGCCAGGTATCTGCTATGTACCTGGCTGACATCCTATTGAAGAATGCAGAGAAATAGTACCACACTGGAGCTGAGGTCAAGTCCTGAATTTTACTTCATGACCCTGAGGCTGACTTTTATGAACTTGAATCTTAGGGAAAACCATAAAAAACTGATAATGATCCTCAAGAGAACTCAGGTCACATTCAAACTCCTATCACTACCTGCTCTGTGAACAAGCGAAGGACTCTTTTGTTGCCTTGCACGTCCTCAAAAATGCAGTTCAGGTATTGGCTTACCTTAAATTTAGCACCTTTTCTCTTCTGTTGGATGTGTTCCTGGGCTTTCTACAGTGGTAGTAAAGCTTTGGTCCCACCAAAGGATACCACACATGATCTACAGGTACACAGTTTCATTTTCAGAGTCTAGGACTATGGCAATATTGTGAAGAATAACAATATGCAAGGACTAGTGTCCAAGCATGAGCTCACTGGCCAGTATATTCCTGACCCAGAAAAAGTTTTTTTCACAGGCTATATGGTAAACTCTTTTGATCCTGAGCCATCCAAAGAGAAGGTGTTCTTATCTTTCAAGCTGTTGAGTGATGCAGAGCCAACAAATGAAAGGACATGAGCGGAAGAAATATAACTGTTGGAGAGTTATTACATGCCAGGGGTTTAGAGCAAACCTGTAGCCTGCAGGTGTCCATCTTGCCCAACAACATCCCTGCTTTCCTCCCCACTCCTCTCCTATCTGATCACATCAACAGCCCACTGTTGTACTGCTGGCTCCAAGCAGGCTACACACTTCACCAGGTGCTATGTCTAAGCCAGAGCAAGAGGCAGGTTTCAATTTGTAGGAAGCCAGCTTTGGTCTCCACAGTGGAAGGAAGCCAGGATCCCAAGAGCTTCTCAGAAATCCAGCCTGCAATTTTGCTTATTGGTTTTGTGAAGAGCATCAGGGATTATGGTATGTTCAACCAGTACCACTCCAGTCTGAGTAGATCAGCTCCCAAAGCTATCATGAGTGACACATTTGTGACAAAATCAAATGACCACTTCATTGAGGGGCAGAAAGTACTGGCGAAGATGAACAATATGTACAAGGAGAAGCAGTCAATGCTGCTGTTGCTGCAGCTTATTAGACTGCAACTGGGGATCCTCCACCCATGTTAGCCTGCTCCTTTGGTCTGCTTCTCCATCAGCCTACTGCACAGTGCATGCATAGCCTCCCAAGCAGCCAAGACTTTGTGCTGATTCACACCCTGGCTGAGATGACTCTAGGAATGGCCTGGACCTGGTGGTGCCATGAGTGTCAGAAGATGTCTCTGTAGTGTTCTATGGGGGTCCAGAGCCTGATCTGATCCTAAGAGGAAAGAGATACCATCCAGCATGGCAGAAGGTGGAACCTGGGCAAAATAAGATTGTAATCTACATTGTTGATATGTTGACTTTTCAGGTCCATGTCTCCCTTTTCAAGGAATTAGTGAATAGAAAAGCTAGAAAACTGAGTAAAGGTAGTAAATACCAGACAACCATGCAGCACCAGAAAAAGTCCTTTGCAGTGGCCTCCTAGGTGGAGACTGGCCACCTGGTAGACTTGTCCTTGGCCTCTCACAGAAATGGCAACTTTTGCTTTCACTTGGAGAATTTGCATGTCAGAGAAACTGACATGTAGTCTAGTCCTTAAGGCTATAGCCATGGGAGTGACTGGCTTTTTGGCCTTCAAGGGATCAGCTGTTATGAGGACTCTGAGAAAGATTCAGAGAGATTCTGAGATTCTGATGAGGATGAGAAGGGAAACTCAGTGCTGGTCACAAGGTCTAAAAACAATCATATCCTAAACATCACGGATATGATCAGTGTGACGATGAAATATACTTGGCTGTCACTTTGGAAGATGGGGACACTGGATGTATGCATGGATACTATAGCTTAGAGGATGTTCCAGAGGGTACCTCACCTCCTGCCAAGCTAATGATGGGGAACAGTAACTGCATAATTGGTTGGTGGGCAAGATGTGAAGATATTTAAATTCCTCTCCATAAGTGACCCCAGATTTATTTGAACCATCCCAGAGCTGAGTATTCAGCCAAGCAGCCTAGAGAAGGATGGCTACACAGCTCTGAACACTAACTCAGTTAGCCCTGTGGAGAAGATTCAACAGTACAGGGTTGATGAGACTGTGACTTGTTTCTTAAACAAGTACAATGTGGTTAAGTAAATAACTGAAGTGGATATGGCACTGGACATCCAGGGGATAATTCTTTTGTTGCTCATGTCTCCCATATCCAAGGTTCTGAAACATTCAGATTGGACAGCCTTCGAAGGTCATCATGATTGGCCCAGATTCCCCTAAGGCCACCTTGTGTCTCTCACTCCTAAGTATTCACAAGTTTGAGAGGGTAGAAGTGACACAGGTGAAGTGATAAAGATTATGTCCAGCAAGAGACTAATTCCTTTTCCCTTTGGGAAAATGGGAATAGTTAGAGTATTTCATGTGAGTTACACCTGAAGAACTCCATCCTCCAGAACATTGTCAGATGTTATGTCCTGTCTGCTGTCTGACTTTTTTACTTTCATCTCCAAGACAGAAAATGAAGTAGAAGGTCCAGAAATTGGTTCTTTCCTGGACATTAAGGAGCAGCAGCTTCTGAGGGGCTAAATGAGGTCTACCAAGCCAACTAGTGTGCTTCTAGGCCTTGGCCCTTCAGTTGTGATCTTAATCCAGTTCTCATGTTTCCCAGTACAACCCACCAACAAAGACTTTTATAGTAAATATCTCCTTGGGGGTAGGCTGCTCACAACCAAGACCCTACAGATGAACCACAAGGACGCAATAGAGTTGTCATTCATCTCCAGTGCCACTGGAAAGTCAGAGGGGCTATTTTCTCCTTTGAACTGCTCCTTCAGAAGCAAGAGGAGAGAATGGAGATGAAGGAGAACAGAAATGGAGAAAAGAAGAAAAGTCACAAAAGGAAAGAGAACAATCAGAAGGGGCATGAGGAGGGGAAGCTGCCCATCAAGAAGCAGGTCAAGGCATAGGGATGTGACAAGAGAGAAATCTGGGAGTGGAAGAGGGTTCAGGAAAGAGTAAACAAGCAGTAGAAGAGAGCTGATCAGATGAAGAAGGATGGCGGTGCTATGGAAGTGTATTTAAAGGAAGGAGGAGGAGATAATGTTGCTGCCCAGGGTGGTGCTGACCAATCCTGCAGAAGTGCCCTGGCTATGACTCTCTTCAGGTTTCTTTGGGATGAGGGGCTTGACTCTCTGACCCCAGCCTTGATACCTCTAGGAAAGAGCTCTGACAGCAAGGAGGATGAGAATCCATGTAGAAAAAGAAAAGCAAGAAGAAAAGGGAGCAGGGGAAATGGATAAAAAGAGAAAGTTTCATCCCCCACTGAGGAGGCTATTATGCGCCCTGGTGTCAGATGGTATCCACAAAAGACTTTGATAGACTGGGGCATAGTTCTGCCAACAGCCCATCCCGTGGCTGCAGTAAATGGTCTTCCACGTGCAGGCCACTGAGATTGTGAAGGATCAGACTACCATTTAAGAGGGCTGTGAAGGTCATCTCCTATAGAGAGTAGCAACAGAAGAGAAAGTCGCAAGTGCTGCTGGTGAACCGAGAAATCATGTACAGCTCTCCCAAGGCCTTAAGAAAAGGCTTTGACCACCCCCAGAGACCAGCCAGAGACAACGCAGGCCACTCTACCATCCTCCTCCATCCTGCCCACGCCCACCCAACCCCAGAGAATGGCCAGAGACAGCACATCCGACTTCACCATCCTCCTCCATCCCGACCACGCATGCCCAGCCCGAGAGACCTCCCGAGACAGCGAGACCCACGGCAGCAGCCTCCTCGATCTTGCCCAAGCTGCCCAGACAGAGACAGCGGTTGACTGCAGCGACCTCCTGGATCCTGTCCCAAGCTATCCCAGCGAGTGGAAATTTGCAAGACTCACCAGGCTTCCCAGATCAGTGAGAGTGTGGTGAGTCTGAGGGAGAGACATTGGCTTCTACACACCCGCGCTACCTAGATGCCTGCTCCCAATCCATCCAAACCAGTGACTGGCCGGAAACCGCAGGACCCACTCACCAACAAGTCACGGATCCCCAGCCCTAAAGCCCGGTGAATGAGTGGGAATTTCCCCGATTCTCTGGGCATCAAAGTTCAGTGAGTGTGGAACTCCAGGCCGGCCATGCCCAAGAGACATTTCCCAGAGATTACCTGCCCCTATTCCCCGTGGATGGTGAGAGCTCCAGACACACTGTGCCAGAGAAACATTTCCAGGTGATTACAGGTCCCACTCCACAGCCCCAGACCGAGAGCAGGTCGGCCTGGAGTGAGAACTCCAAGCCTGCCATGCCAGAGGGACATTACTCATCAATCCTCGGTCCCACGCTACAGACCAAAACCCAGAACAGCCTGGCCTGTGAGTGAGGGCTCCAGGCCCAATGCACCAGAGGGACCTTTCCCAGCCTTCACGGGTTATGGCGTGTAGACCCGGACCCAGCACAGGCTGGCCGACCCAGTACACCCTACTCAGTGAATAAGATCATCCACTATACTTTTGTGAGCCCAGAAGACCCACCAAAGCCCAGGCCCACCCACCTGGGGAACGACCTGCCTGACACAGGAGGGCTGACCTCGGAAACCAACAGAAGGGAACTGAAGGAGCTGAAGCAAAAAAGGAACTGAACACAACAGCTAGATCCAGGATAGGCATATGAGGAAAATCTCAAACTTAATAGACTGGCACCCGAATCTCATAACAAGCTAAGGTTATAGCTGCACCAAAGTTCTACAAAAAGGTCAAAGGTCAGTGCTATACAAAATGACAAAGACAAGGGGAAAAATGCAATCCCAGACATCCACTCCATCAGGAAGGGCAGAGGACACTAGCTCAGCTGCAATGAATGAAATAACAGATACAGCAGCAAAGGAACAACAGCAGAAAGCTATAGAGGAAATAAAACGAGAAGTAATTCCCAAAATTAAAAAAGAAATATTTGAATACATAGTATCTGAAATAAAGAAGGAATTCCAGAAACATTGGGTGGAAAAACTATGCTCACCCAGAACAAGTGCAGAGAGCACTATTGCAGCTGATATATATGAATTAACAGCATCTGAAGCAAAGAAACAACAGCAGAAAGATCATGGGGAACTCAAAGCACAAATAAGTTCTGAAATCAAAAAAGAACTTTTTGAAGTCATAGGATCTGAAATACCAAAACAAGTCCAGAAATATACAGAGGAAATCCAACTTGGAAAAAACAAAGCAGAAAAAGAATTGATAACTAACTCTGAGGAAGACATGGATAAAAACATTGAGGAGATCAGAAATATGATGGATTCCTTGAGTGAGCAATACAGAAAAGAAACAGAACACAAGAAACACAGTCAAAGAGATATAGAAGAACTAAAAATATCAATCACAAGTATACAAAACTGTCCAAGTGACAGCGAAGACAGAGTTTCAGATCTTGAAGATACTGTAGCAGGTAGTGAAAAGGTGAGAAAGGATATCTTAAAAACAACGAGAATGCAGGATAAAATAATCCATCACCTGCAAGATGACACCAGGATGAAAAATGTGAGAATAATTGGTATCAACGAGAATGAAGAAGTCAATAAAAATGACATAAAAACAATTTGGGGAGAAATAATTGCAGAAAACCTCCCAAATATGAGGAAACAATCCAACAGTAAGGTCACTGAATCATACAGAACACCAAATAACCTCAACCCAAGTAGAAACACACAGAGACATATAATAGATAAGATCCTAGAAATCCAACATAAAAATAATATACTGAAAGCTGCGAGAGAGAAGAAGGAGCCCACATTCAAAGGAAAAACCATCAGAATTACAGCCGACTTCTCTACACAAACAATGAAGACAAGGAGAGCATGGAGCAGAGTTCTTCAAGTCCTACAGGAAAACAAATTCCAGCCCACATTATTATGCCCTGCAAAACTCTCTTTCAAGTTTGATGGAGAAGTGAAATACTTCCACGACAAAGAACAACTGAAGATTTTCATGATGAAAAAGCCATCCTTCACAGGCTGCTGAAAGATGTTCTAGAGAGAGATCACAAAGACGAGAACTCCATGAATGAGAATGGAAAGAACCCACTAACCAGGACAGTCAATTAAACATAGGCTACAAAGAAGTAAACAATACCAGGTAAATATCATGAGAAACATAAGGCAGCATATTTCAATTATAACCATAAGTGTAAACGGACTCAATTCCCCAATTAAGAGAAATAGACTGACACAGTGGATTAGGAAACAAAATCCAACAATATGCTGTATACAAGAAACACACTTAACTCAAAAGGACATTCATAGGCTCAAAGTCAAAGGATGGAAAATAATACTACATGTCCCAGCACCTCAGAAAAAAACAGGAGTAGCAATTCTGTTCTCAGACAGTCTCAACTTCAAACCAAGAATGATCAAATGACACAAAGAAGGCCACTATATATTGGTCAGGGGAAAAATTCAAGAGCAATAAGTAACACTCATAAATATATATACATGAAACACAGGAGCACCAAACTATGTAAGACAAATCTTAAGGGACATGAAAAACTTAACGTCTAAGAACAATCTTAACAGGAGACCTTAACACACCCTTATCTCAAAAAGATAGGTCAACCAGACAAAAAATTAGCAAGGAAGTAGCAGAACCGAACCAGAGCATGGAACAAATGGACCTGGTGGACATATACAGAGTGTTCCACCCAACCACAACTGAATACACATTTGTTTTAGCTGCACACGGGTCATTTTCCAAAATAGACCACATACTAGTCCAGAGGTCACATCTAAGTATATGCAAGAAAATAGAAACTATCCCATGCAAACTATCTGACCAGAATGCAATGAAACTGGAAATAAATGACAAAAGAAACTAGAAAAACCCACTAAATTCATGGAAACTAAACAACACCCTACTCAGCAATCAATGGGTTGCAGAAGAAATTCAAAAAGAAATTCAACAATATCTACAATTCAATGAAAATTCAAGTACAACTTACCAGAATTTATGGGATGAGATGAAAGCAGTTCTTAGAGGGAATCTCATAGCTATGAACTAACACATTAGGAAAACAGAAACGGAACAAATTAGCACCTTAATGTAGCACCTCCGAAAACTAGAAAAAGAAGAGCAAACAAAGCCAAGAGCACAAAGACGGGAAGAAGTCATAAAGATTAGAGCAGAAATTAATTCAACTGAGATGAAGAAAACAGTTCAAAGGATGCACAAATCAAAAAGTTGGTTCTTTGAAAAACTAAATAAAGTCAATAAGCCTCTTGCCATCCTCATCAAAAGGAGGCAAAAGAAAATTCAACTACAATCCATAAGGCATGAAAAGCATGAAATCACCCCATACCCAGTGGAAATTGAGAAGAATATCAATACTTGCTTCAAGAATCTTTATGCTCACAGAGTAGAAGACACAGAAGAAATGGATATATTCCTTGAAAGGTACAAATTACCAAAACTGAATCAAAAAGATATAACAACTCTCAATAAGCTGATAACAGCCAACAAAATACAAAAGGTAATAAAAAGCTTACCGACAAAGAAAAGTCCAGGGCCTGATGCATTCACAGCTGAATTTTACAAGAAATTCATAGAAGATATAATCCCCACATTCCACAAATTCTTCTATGAAGTTGAAAAGGAAAAAGACTTCCCAAAATCATTTCTGGAGGAAAGTATAATACTCATTCCAAAACCAGGGAAAGACACAACCAAAAAGGAGAACTACAGGCTAACTTCCCTCATGAACATAGATGCAAAAATACTCAACAAAATCCTGGCAAATAGAATACAGCAAATCATTCAAGATCATAAACCATGAACAGGTAGGATTTATACCATGCAAGGATGGTTGAATATTTGAAAATCTATAACAGACTGAAATCTAAAAATCACATGATCATCTCAATTGATGCAGAGAAAGCCTTTGACAAAGTCCAACACTCATTCACGTTCAAGGTCCTACAGAAAATTGGAATAGATCCACTTGATCTTAACTTGATAAAAGCCATCTATGACAACCCAAAAGATCATATAATCCTAAATGGGGAAAAACTGAAATCTTTTACTCTTAAATCAGGTACAAGACATGGATGTCCTCTATCGCCCCTCCTATTCAACATAGTCTTGGAATCCTTAGCAACAGCCATTAGAAAAGAGGGAGAAATAAAGGGAATAAGAATAGGTAAAGAAGAAGTTAAATTATCACTATTTGCAGATGTCATGACACTTTACTCAGAAGACCCCAAAAATTCCACCAAGAAACTACTAGAAATGATTCAGAAATTCAGTAGCATAGCAGGATACAAAATCAATACTCAAAAGTCAATAGCATTCCTCTACACAGATGACAAGCACACTGAAAGGGAAACAATAGAAACAATACCTTTTACAATAGCACCGCAGAAAATGAAATACCTTGGGATTCACTTAACCAAGGAAGTCAAAGATCTTTTCACGGAAAATTACAACCCCCTATGAAAAGAGATTATAGAGGATTTCAGAAAATGGAAAGATATTCCATGCTCCTGGATAGGAAGAACCAACATCGTGACGATGGCCATACTCCCAAAATTGCTGTACAGATTTAATGCAATCTCTATCAAACTGCCACCAACATACCTCCCAGATATAGAGAAATCAAAACTAAAATTTATTTGGAACCACAAAGACATAGAATAGCAAACACAATCTTGGCCAATAAAGACAAGGTATGAGGTATCACAATTCCTGATTTGAAATTATACTACAAAGCCACTGTGATAAAATCAATATGGTATTGGCAACACAATAGACCTGAGGATCAGTGGAATATATTAAAAGATGCAGAGGCACCTACAAAAACACTCAGCCATCTTTTCTTCGACAAAGGGGCTACACAAGCTCACTGGAAGAAAGATAGCCTCTTTAACAAATGGTGCTGGAAAACATGGCTTTCTACATGCCGAAAACTAAAACTTGACCCAGCTCTATCACCATGCACTAAGTTAAAGTCAAAATGGTTTAAAGATCTAAACGTTAAAACAGAAACACTCAATCTCCTGCAAGACAAAGTAAGAGGAACTCTTGAAGACATAGGTTTAGGTAAAGAGTTCATGAACAAACATATATTTGCATGGGAAGCTCTTGAAAGAATCAACACCTGGGATCAACTCTTCCTAAGGAGCTTCTGCATGTCAAAAGAAATTGTCAACAGAGTGAAAAGACAACCCACAAACTTTGAAAAAATCCTAACTAATAAGCAATCAGACAGAGGACTACTGTCTAGAATTTATAAAGAACTAAGATATAACAGGGCCCTCAAATTTAAAGACCCAATTCAGAAATGGGCATCTGAGATGAATACACACTTCTCAGA
>PVKA01045212.1:0-15675 GCA_004027165.1 Ctenomys sociabilis
AAGAGCTTGTTTTCTCATACTTCCTACAAGGACGATTTCATGTAGAGTTATTCTTGCTTCCATTTAAAGAAAATTATACTTCAATAAATAAAAATTTAAAAAGCCTTAACCTCTAGAGGGAAAGCAGTCTATACTTCAACATAAAAAATTAAAGAATACATAATTTCATCATTCATATGACACTCTTTTAATATTAAGACCCTACATTTAATTGGTTCCTCTGGACATTCAATAAGCTCACTATATTCAGTTTTACTGAGAATACAACTGTGATTATGTTCAAAACTTCCAAAGACTATAACTGCTAAAAGTGCAGACAGAAAATTATGGTCATTAAATTTCATACAATTTCAGACATTTTGAAAGTATTTTGACATTCTGTAAATATATTAAGGAATCCCTGACATAAAAATTGCATATATGAAGCTATACTGTATTACTCTTTTTTAGAAAGCATTCATTTTGACAGGAATTAATTCCAAAGGAAACTTGCTGATAGGATTTGAGAAACTTGTGAATATGTATGTTCTACTTCATCTATCTGGATTTTTTTGAATAGTATTCTAGCAAATGACTTTTAACACACTAAAAATTTTGGGTTTTTTCCAAATTTGAGAGGGAAATAAGGTAAAGTAGTGCATAGAACAGCATGACCCTTCCTTCCCTGTATCCAGTGGCTTGCAAGAAGCATACGCTGGAAATATTTAAGCAACTCTAGGTGAGTACAGAGCAAAAGTGGGAAGTTAGCATTCCACCCACTGGAAGGAGCTTGAACAGAGCTAGTGGCCTTGGCTACATCCTCAGCAGCAGTGGCAGCACCCTTCACCCCACTTCATACCCTGGGGCAAAACCAGCAGCAGGAGAAGAAAGAGGTGTAAACAGAGGAGGTGCACAAGAACAAGGGGGAGCACTTGTGCATAGTCTGTGAGGATCCTACTGCTGTCTCAGTCGACAGGTGCCACAGTACTAGGAGAGTGACACAGAGAATCAAGGCAAAAAGATTCATGCAGTCCACTAAGTGGGATATAAAAAGTTGCTGGCTGAGACCCTAGATGGGCTGTCACATCCTGAGGCTAAGGCAGGATTGCAAGCACGGTTTTGGATTCTCCTGTGAACAGTATCACAGAGCTGTGGACACCGTTAGAATATTATTAATATTTTTCATTGTTTAGGTTTTGGCTTTTATTGTATTTTATTCTTTTTCATCTTTTTTTCTCTCACCTGAACTATCCTTTAATTTTGACATTTTCATGTGAGTGAACATCGCCTCTAGTCTTTCTGATTCACTTTGATTTTCTTTTGCTTTCTCTTTCATTCTTTCTATACTGCCCTCTGTTTCAGGTTCCCAAATCTTGCCCTCCAGCCTTATACCTATTGTATTTATCATCATTTATAACTATAAACTCTTTAGTCAGGTCACAAAAGAAGTGATACTTCCAATATTATTCCTGGTAGCAAGCATTAGCCTGATACGACAACCAGAGAAGCTTTCCCTAAAAGTATAAATGCAAAAATTCTTGATAAGACACCAGCAAACAGAATGCAATACACCATAATGAAGTTGTTGACTCAAGGATGGCACAATATGTGCAAATCAAAAAATGTAATACACTATATTTAAAAAGCCAATGGCAAACATCACAGAACCATCTGAATAGATTCTGAAAAGGCACTGGACCGAGGACAAAATCCACTCATTTCAAAAACCCTATGTAAAATGAGAATAGACATTTTTTTTCTCAACTGCATAGAAGCCATCGCTAGCAAACCAATAGTCAGAGTAATACTAAATGGTCGAAATGGAAAGCTTTTACTCTAAAATGAGGAATAAGACAAGAATGTCCAATGTAATTACTCCTATTCAATATATTTATGAAAACATTAACTGAAACAATTGGATAAGAGAAATAAAATTAACAAAGATAGGAAAAGGAGATAAATGATCAATTTTTGTAGATGGCATGATACTCTACATAGAACATTCTGAAAATTCCATCAAGAGACTACTAGATTTATTAACCAAATTCAGTCACATAGCTGAACTATAAATACCCCAAAATTAATGTAATTCTGTATATAAATAACAAACTCATTGAGAGAAACTAAGGAAACAACACATTTCACAATAGCAGGGAGAAGGTGAAGTGCCTAGGAATGAATCTAACAAAAGAAGCAAAAGTCATTACTTTGAAAATACAGTACTCTGAAAAAAGAAATAAAAAAGAATATTAGAAAAGGCAAAAATAACCCTTGCTATTTAGAAGGAAGAACAAACATGGTGAAAATTTCTACACTCCTAAATTTGTTAAATATTTACTTTATTTCTTCTTTATTTGAAGAAAAAGTAGCAATGAAACAGTTTTAAGTCAAATTAATAAAACAGATTCAACAATTTATACATGCACATTGTTTTCATAGGGGCTTTTTGCTGTACATACATGATACTCTATGTACAAATACAATTAGAGCACATGCCTCTGACCAATGAATTAAAAGAATGTAGCTGTATAACTATCATTTATTAAAAACAATTATAGTACAGTTTGAATAATTAATACTTTTTACATTGCTATCTTCCTAGTGGCTATCCATAGTGCAAGATGTAGACAGGACATTCTGTCCTAATACTACTAATACATATATTTCTTGTCATAAAATTATGGCAAAGAAGTGCAAATTTATCTTAACTGTACTGTTTAGACAAACACAGAATGGTTCTTCTTTGTATCCCCTTTTTTATTTAGTCCAGCCAAAGGTGGGTGTTCTATTGTCATTCAATTACTATAGGTGTCTGAATTCAATGAAACATTCCAACACAGTCCAGCAGTCCACAATAATACTGGGTTATCCAAAGAAGTTGTTGACTAGAGCCATTTACAGCTCAGCTTATTATTATGGCCTTATTTTATAAACTTCTATTTTTTATACTTTTCGACTGGATGGTTAAGACCAAGCTAAAGCAAGACCTATAACAAAAATGTGTCTTTTGTATCTGATGAGATCAGTCAAGTCCCCTCACGGTTTATCCTGTAACCCTGTAACTCACTCTGTAGATCCTTTGCCAATGTCGGCCATGTGGATAAGTCATGGCCATTGCTTGACCAGCCTACTTTCTGTGAAAGTCTGAGAGAAAGTCTTCTCTGCATTTAAGCCTCCCCAGGCACACTGTGGATCATCAATCACATTCCTCTGTGGATCCATAATCTTGATCAGAAAATTTCAGGCACAATTGAGTTCCATGATGTTATGAGACAGGTGTTCATATGGACTGAGTCTTCACTGATCTTGAAAGGCTAGGGCAGAAATATTGGCTTACCTTGCAGCCTTCCATTTCTCCAATTTATGATCTGAAAACCTAGGTTGTTAAACATCAAGAAGAGAACCTAATGAGTATTACCCTTCAATACATGCACTGCAGTTTACCCTATCTGACTAAATTCTTTTTAGTTGCAGTTTTACCTTTATATTTATTATTTTGATTTTTTATACTAGGGAGACTATATTATATATTTACATGTGTGTCTAGTTTATTTCATTATAAACTTATGATCCAGTGGCATCCACTTAAATATAAATGCTTCATGTTTATAATTTTTTTGAGCCATTGTATAGAAATACCACATTTTCCAACCATTCCTCATGTGATGGGCATCTTGGTTGTTTCCAAGATTTTGCTATCACAAATTGTGCTGCTATAAACATAGGTGCACATATATCACTATAATATAATGTTTTCCGTTCGTCTAGGAAAATTCCCAGTAGGGCATAGCTGGCTTGAATGTGATTTCCACTCCTACACTGATCTCCACAATGGTTGCACCAGTCTACATTCCTACCAGCACTGGAGAAGTGTTCCCTTTTCCCCATATCCTCTCCAAAAATAGTAGTTGGGTGATTTATTTACGATAGCCATTCTTACTGAAATAATTGGTATATCAGTGTGGTTTTAATTTGCATTACACGGATGGCTGGTGATGTGGAGCATTTTTTCATATATTTATTTGCTTCTTTAATTTTGTTCTCTGAAAAGAGTGTATTCATCTCAGATGCCCATTTCTGGATTGGGTCTTTAAATTTGAAGACCCTAATGTATCTAAGTTCTTTACAAATTCTAGAGAGTAGACCTTTGTCTGAGTGCTTATTAGTGAAGATTTTTTTGAAATTTGTGGGTTGTCTTTTCTTTTTGTTTACAATTTCTTTTGACGTGCAAAAACTTCTCAATTCTTTGAAGTGTTTCCCATGCCAATACATGTTTGTTAATGAACTATTTGTTTATCTGTATGTCTTCAAGAGTTCCTCTTACTTTCTCTGCCAGAGGATTGAGTATTTTTGTTTTAATGTTTAAATCTTTAATCAATTTTGACTTTAGCTTAGTGTATGGTGATAGACCCGGGTCAAGTTTTAGTTTTCGGCATGTAGAAAGCCAGTTTTTCCAGCACCATTTGTTAAAGAGGCTTTCTTCCTTCCAGTAAGCATGTTTGGCCCCTTTGTTGAAAATCAGGTGGCTGAGTGTATTCAAAAAGGCCTCTGAATCTATTCCACTGATGCTCAGTATGTTTAAATACCATGTTGATTTTATCACAGTGACTTTCAAGTCAGGAATTGTGATGCCTCCTGCCATTTTTGTTGATGTTGGCCAGGATTGCCTTTGCTTTTCTAGGTGTTTTCAGATCCTAAATAAATTTTAGGAAACATTTCTCTTAGTATCAGAGGTTTTTTGATGGCAGTTTGACGGGGATTGCATTAAATCTGTACAATAATTTTGGGATTATGTCCATCTTCACAATGTTCATTCTTCCTATCTAGCAGCAAGGAATACCTTTTCATTTTCTGAAATGCTCTATGATCTCTTTTCTTAGGGTGCTATAATTTTCCCTGAAAAGATCTTTGACTTCCTTGGTTAAATGAATTCCAAGGTATTTCATTTTCTGTGGCGCTATTGTAAAAGACATTGTTTCTGTAGTCTCCATCTCAGTGTGTTTGTTATATGTGTAGAGGAATGCTATTGACTTTTGAGTATTGACTTTGTATCCTGCTATGCTACTGAATTTCTGAATCAATTCTAGTACCTACTTGGTGCAGTTTTCTAGGGTCTTCCAAGTTAAGTAACATATCATCTGCAAATAGTGATAATTTAACTTCTTCTTTACCTATTCTATTTCTTTTATTTCTCCCTCTGTTCTCATGGCTGTTGCTAATGATTCCAAATCTATATTGAATAGGAGGGGTGATAGAGGATATCCTTGTCTTGTACCTGATCTAAGAGGAAAAGATTTCAGTTTTTTCTCCATTTAGGATTATATGAGCTTTTGGGTTGTCATAGATGGCTTTTATCAAGTTAAGATAGAGTCCATCTATTCCAATTTTCTGTAGGACCTTGAACATGAATGAGTGTTGGACTTTGTCAAAAGCTTTCTCTGCATCAATTGAGATGATCATGTGGTTTTTAGATTTCAGTCTATTAATATCGTCTATTACATTTATAAATTTTCAAATACTGAACCATTCTTGCATCCCTGGGATGAATCTTACCTGGTCATGGTATATGATCTTCTTGATGACTTGTTGTATTCTACTTGCTAGGATTCAATTGAGAATTTCTGCATCTGTGTTCATGAGGGAGATTGGCCTATAGTTCTCTTTTTTGTTGTGTCTTTCCTTGGTTTTGTAATCAGTAAAATACTTGCCTCCAGAAATGATTTTGGGAAGACTGCTTACTTTTCAATTTTATTGAAGATTTTGAGGAGTATACAGATTATGTCTTATAAATTTCTTTATAACTCAGATGTGAATCCATCATGATCTAGACTTTTTTTGTCAGCAGGATTTTAATTATTTTTTGTTTCTCATTGGCTATTATTGGCTTATTCAGAGTTGTTCTATCTTCTTGATTTAGTTTTGGTAATTTGTACCTTTCGAGGAATCTTTCCATTCATTCTGTGTCTTCTATTCTTTGAGTGTAAAGATTCTTGAAGTACCTATAGATAATCTCCTGAATTTCCCACTGTATCTGTTGAGATTTCAGCCTTTTCATTCCTTATTGTTTTGTATTTGAATTTTTTATTTGTCTTCTTGATGAGGTTAGCAAGTGCTTATTGATCTTGTTTAGTCTTTCAAAGAAACAGCTTTTTTTATTTGTTGATTCTTTGAACTGTTTTCTTCATCTTAATTGAATTCAATTCTACTCTAATCCTTATGATTTCTTCCCAAATTTGAGCTCTGGGTTTGGTTACTCTTCCTTTTCTAGATGTCAGAGGTGCAACATTAGGGTTTTTAATTGTTACCTTTCTGTTTCCATAATGTGTGAGTGCATAGCTATGATTTTCCCTCTGAGAATTGCTTTCATTGCATCTCATATATTCCTATAAATTGTGGTTGAGTTTTCATTGAATTGTAGATATTGTTGAATTTCTGGTTTAGTTTCATCTGTAACTGATGCATTGATGAGTAGGGTAGTGTTTAATTTCCATGTATTTAGCATGTTTTTTGGTTTCTTTTGTCATTTATTTCCAGTTTCAATGCGCTGTGGTAGGATAGTATGCATGTAATAATTTCTGTTATCCTGCATATAGTTAAGCATGTCCTTTGAAGTAGTATGTGATCTATTTTAGAAAACGACCCTTGTGGAGCTGAAAAAACATGTGTTTTCAGCTGTGGTTAGGTGGAACACTCTGTATATGTGGACCAGCTCCATTTGTTCCAAGCTCTGGTTCAGTTTTGCTACTTCTTTGCTGATTTTTTGTCTAGTTGACCTATCTCTTTGAGATAAGGGGGGTGTTAAGTTCTCCTGTTAAGATTGTGGTCTTGGATATTAGATTTTTCATGTCCAATAAGCTTTGTGTTATATAGTTGGGTGCTCCTGTGTTTGATACATAGATATTCATGAGTGTTACCTCTTCCTCTTGAATTTTTTTCCCTAACAAATATATACTGGCCTTCTTTATTTCATTTGATCCTTCTTGGTTTGAAATTGTGACTGTCTGAGAACACAATTACTACTCCAGCTTTTTTCTGAGATGCTGGGGCATGTAGTATTGTTTTTCATCCTTTGACTTTAAGTCTACAAATATCTTTTTAAGTTAAGTGTGTTTCTTGAATACGGCATATTGTTGGGTTTTGTTTTCTAATCCACTGTGCCAGTCTATTTCTCCCAACTGATGAATTGAGTCCATGTACATTGATAGTTATAACTTTATTGAGTTGACTTATGATTGTCATGATATTTACCTGTTGTTCTTTACTCCTTTTTATCCTGTGTTTAATTGTTTGCACTATTTAGTGGGTTCCTTCCATGCTCATTCATGGAGTCATGGTCATTGTGGTCCCTCTCTAAAACATCTTTCAGTAGCCTGTGGAAAGATGGCTTTGTCATCATGAAATTCTTTAGTTGTTCTTTCTCATGGAAGAATTTCACTTCTTCATTAAACTTGAAAGAGAGTTTTGCACAGTATCGTAGTCTGGGCTGGAATTTGTTTTCTTATAGAACTTTAAGAACTGTGCTTCCTTCTTTCCTTGCCTTCATGGTTTGTGTAGAGAAGTCAGCTGTAATTCTGATGTGTTTTCCTTTCAATGTGATCTGCTTCTTTTCTTGCGTAGCTTGCAGAATAACACATTATTCTTGTGTTGGTTTTCTGGGATCTTGACTATTATATGTCTCTTTGTGTTTTTAATTGGGTTGAAGTTATTTGGCATTCTCTATGCTTCAGTTACCTGAATGTTAGATTGTTTCCTCATATTTCAGAAGTTTTCTGCTATTACTTCTGATCATATTCTTTTTATATCATTTGTATTGACTCCTTCATTCTCAGTGATGCCAATTAATCCCACATTTTTCATCTTGGCACCATCTTGCAGGGGTTGGATTATTTTTTTCTCTGTATCGTCTTTGTTTTTAAGAGATTCTTCCTCATCTTTACACTAGCTACCCACCAGTATCTTCAAGATCTGAAACTCTGTCTTCACTTTCACTCAAATAGTTTTATAAACTCGTGATTGAAATTTTAAGTTCTTCTATATCTCTTTGAGTCTGCTTCATGCAATGTGTTTCTTTTCTGTATTGCTTATTCCAGTAATCGGTCATACTTCTAATCTCTGTTTTTTTATTGATGTCTTTTTTAAAGGTAGCTCTTAATTCTTTTACTGCAGAGTTTTCCCAATTGAGTTTCTCTATATATTTCCTGAATTGACTCTCTACTTCAGATGCTATCATTTCAAAGATTTCTATTTTTATTTCAGAAATTTCTGTTCTGAGTACCTCTTCACCTTTCTGCTGTTGTTTCATTGCTTGTTAATTCACATGTTTCAGCTGGAATAGTGTTCTCTGCACTTATTCCTGGTGGGAATTGTGTTTCCCCCATATGTTTTGGGATTTTATTCATTACTTAAATTGCTATGTATACATTTTTTTTATTTCATGTGTTGATTCTGATGTGATTTACTCTATACCTTTCTGCTGCTGTTTCTTTGCTTCTGCCTCTGTTAATTCATTCATTTCTTTTTATTTATTTATTTTTAATTGAAGAACAAATAGCAATGAGACAGTTTCAAGACAAATTAACAGGACAGATTCAATAAAGTAATACATTGCAAACAGTTGTCATAATGTTTTGGTATCGTACAAGGTGCATACATGATATTATACTTACAGGCATTATTATAGTAGATGTCTCTAATCAGTGAATGAAGAGAGTGTAGCTATATACTTATTTTACTTTTGTAGTTGAATTATACCACAGATTCAATATTTAATACTTTCTACCTTGTTATCTCCCTAATGTTTGTCCATAGTACTAGAGCCAACATAATATCTTGTCCAACCAATGTTGGTACAAATCTTTATTCTCATAGAATTATGCAGAAGCACGGCATGTTTATCCTTACTGTACTGTTTATACACACACATCATTATTCTTCCTTTCTATACCCCTTCCTTAGTCTACACCTGTCAAAGATGGGCACTGCATTGTCATTCAACTAATTTAGGTGCTTCACCTCAATGACACAATCCGTCATAGTCCACCATTCCATGATAATAGTGAGTTATCTGAAGAAGTTGCTGGGTACAGCCATTTAAATCCTACGTACTATTATGGCCCCACGTTATATACCACATTTTTATACTTTTATTCTGGATGGCTAAGACCGAGATAGAGCAAGGCCTATAAATCAAAAGATGTAGCTTTTGTTTCTGATGAGGTCAGTGAAGCCCACTCAGAGTTTATCTTGTAATTCTGTACCTCCCTCAGTAGATTCATTGTCAGTGTCACCCATGTGGATGACTCGTGGCCGTTGCTTGACCAGTTTGCTCTCTGTGATAGCCTGACAAAGTCTTCTTTTGATGTGACTCTCCCAAGGCACACTATAGATCACTGATCACCTTCATCTGTGGCTCCATTATCTCCTTGATCAGAATATTTGGGGCACAACTGAGTTTCATGATGTTACAGTACAGGTTCTCCTATGTCCTGAGTCTTCACTGACTTTGAAAGAAATTTATTCCTTTCTGCTGAGCTAGTATTGTCTGCACTTATTGATGGGCTTAAGGCCTAAGACTGCATTTTACTCCTTGTCTTTGCTATTTTGTGTAGTGCTGACCTCTGACATTTAGTGTAGAGCTTTGGTACAGTTACAAACTTAACACATAATGAGATTCGGGAGCCAGTCTATTAAGTTTGAGATTATCCGGTTATGCCAGGCCTGGATCTAGCTGTTTTGTTCAGTTCTTTTTTGCTGCCATCCTTCTGGTACCTCTGTGAGCCTGTGGTTCCCCTCTCTTGTGTCCTTCACCCAGGGAGCTGTGTGTTGTTCTGGATCAGGGCCCAGAAGTGTCTCAAAACGTCTCACTAAATTGGCAGGCTCAGGGACAGGGGCTCTGGGAAGTTGCACGGTGGGACAGGCTGGGGTGGATTTCCTAGAGACTCTCGGGATGTCTTGCCAGCTCGTAGGTCTTGGAGACGGGGCTCCGTATGGTGCTGACCATCGGAGGCCTGCCAGGAAGCCAATGATTCTCCTACACATTCACCATGCCGGTGTGGGTGGATCATGTGCCAGACGAGTCCCAAAACTTCTCACTCGCTAGCCAGGCTGGGGGTCAGGATATATATTTACTTTAATCCAAATCAAGATAGCAGGAGCATATTTCACATAATTAGAGAAAACATTTCTAAAATCCATTTGGAGCCATGAAATTATAGAATAACGAAAAACAAACCTCTAAACAACAAAGGCATGGCAGAGGGTATTGCAGTCCTGAAATGAAATTAAAGTACAGAGCTACAGTGTTAAAAACAGCATTGAACAAGGAAAAACCAAAAAAAGATTCAGGATACAAGTGAACAATTAAGAATTAAGAAACATCCCTGAAAACACTCAGCCGTCCTATCTTTTAAATAAAAATTTCCATAATTTTATTGAAGAACAAATAGCAATGGGACAGTTTCAAATAAAATTATTAGAACAGATTCAATAATAAAACATCTCATGTTGTTTTCTTAGTGTTCATTTGTTGTACAAGGTGCAGACATGATATTCTATTTACAAACACTATTAGAGCAGATGCCTCTATTCATTCGACAAATGAGGAAAATAAATTCATGGAAGAAAGAGACTATTTAACAAACACTGTTGTTAAAGCTGGCTTTTCACATGCTGAAGATTAAAACTAGATCATATCTACTCAGCCATAAAAAGGGATACAATTGAGACATTTTTATCTAAATAGAAATACTTTGAAACCTTAAGAGAATCAGCAGTATCTCTCTCAAGCTGAAAAATGTACATATAGTTATAGAAGCTATATCTTGGGAAAAAATACAAACACCTATCAACAAAGGAATGGATCAATAAATGAAGATAAATGAGACATTCATAAGTAAATGGATGCGCTTAAAGACGATATTCTTAAGTGAAACTGAACAAACACACAAGTGAATATTTGAATGCTTTCTTGGTGTGAGAAACTGGAAGAGTAAATAAGGGTCAAAATAACGGAAAGGTAAAAAAGAAAAAAGTTAAAAGAAGGATAAAACGGAAACTAAACTCTGTAAATAAGGAGGGTAAGAGGTGTTGAAAGAAGAGGAAGGAACTGGTGGAAAAGTGGAATCAAGGTATATCATACACAGGTACAAACACCTAGGATGTGTAAGATCATTGTGTACACCTAACTGTAAGGGGTGGGGAGATAACTCAGTAGAATAAATGCGTGCCTGTCAAGTGCAAGGTCCTGATTTCAATACCCAGTACCACAAACAAAACAATAAGCTTAATAAGAAAAAAGAAAACAAAGTTATAAAATAATGAATTAAGAAGAAATGAATAATGTGTATTGAAAAGGAAAGGAAATGTTTCTATTTGTAGAGGTAGTGATGCCCAAACAGAAAATCATAAGGAATTTTTTATTATGTATTTGATATATGGTCTCATTACTCAGCTCAGACTAATTGTGAGCCTCCTGTTTCAACCTACCCAATGCTGGGATTACAGGTGTGCACCACCACGCCCAGTTTCTATGGCCCATTTTATGGTCCCACAGCAAGGCCAACATGGCTTGCGGTAGCTTACTAGGCAGGCACTTAGGCTGCTGAGTTATCTCCTGGCCCAAGGAATTCATTTTTAAACTTTGTGGAATTGATAGGAAGGTACAGTTTAGTAAATATGGATCATACATTGTGAGTTTCTTTTTATGTTTTGAGCAGAATATATTTATTGAGGGAAAGAAAGCTCCTGTATGAAAGAGAGACAGGAGGGGGGCCCAACCAGGTAATCCCCTAACATTGATAGTTTTAACAAAGCAGTTTGCTTTTAGAAAACCAAGATGACATATATTTCAAGCATGGTTTTAGTATTACACATTGCTGTCCTCGATGTAGTTGCTTAGTTCACAGACATCAACATAAAGAGTTAATCATGCTATGAATTGTGCCCACTAACTGCTATTTTCAAAAACCTGATGGAAATCCTTTGGACTATTACCTTATCCATCTCTTATATCTACATTTATGGCTTTGATCCTACTTTATTGCCTAACCTTTCTCCCTTCTCTCTCATTGTTGCTAAATTCTTCAATTCTGTTTCTTTCCATTTAAATGTGTCTGTTATACCTTTCAGTTTCTTTTTCTTCTTTTGAATGTTTAAGGAGGGAGAAAATACAATATTTACCCATGTGGGTCTGGTTTATTTCACTTATGAGTATAGCCTCAAGTTGTATCTACATACTACACTCTCTTTAAAGCAATTTTTTAAAGATAATAAAAGAAAATGAGAGTTAAGAGCAGAAGGATAGAGAAGAGACCTAAAGAGAGACAGATAGATTAGATAGATAGATAGATAGATAGATAGATAGATAGATAGATAGATAGATAGATGATAGATAGATAGAGAAAGAGAGAGAGAGATCCATTTAACTAATCATTACCAGGGAAAATAACCCTTAATATCCATTTAAAATATATCTTTTGAAATATATTATTTATTTGAAAAGAAAAAGAAATGTAAATAATCTCAGATAAAAATGTTAAATTGGCATATCATTTGTTCTATAAGAATTATTAAATAAAAATTGTATAGCAATAAAAATGTATAAAATATATTTCAGGAAATATTCTCAATGTATACAAAGGAATAAATAACAACTGAAATGAGGAAAAGCAATTTGCTTCTGTAAATTTCTAAAAGGAATTATTTTAATCTGAAACAGAAGGCAAAAAAGCCCAACTTTACTAATAAATGCCAAAAAAGTAAAAGATGTACATCTAGGATGATATATACAAAAATTGCAGAACCAACATTATGAAGATAGCCATACTCCTAACATTGCTGAATAGATTTAATGCAATCCCTATGAAACTACCAACAACATACCTCACAGACCAAGAGAAACATTCCTACAATTTATTTGGAATCAGAAAAGACCTAGAATAGCAAAGCGAATATTGGGCAACAAAGGCAAGGTAGGAGGCATTACAATACCTGACTTGAAGTTATACTACAAAGCTACTGTGATAAAATCAGCATGATACTGGGGGAAAAAACAGAACTGGGAATCAATAGAGTGCATTAGGAGATGCAGACACAGCTACAAATGCATTCAGCCACCTAATGTTTAACCAAGGGGCCAAACATGCTTACTGGAAGAAAGATAGCCTCTGTAACAAATGGTGCTGGAAAAACTGGCTCTCACATGCTGAAAACTAAAACTTGACCCAGGTCTGTCACCATGCACTGAAGTAAAGTCGAACTGGATTAAAGATCTAAAAATTAAAACAGAAACATTATATCTCCTGGAAGAGAATGTAGGTGGAAATCTTGAAGACATAAGGGTAGGCAGACAGTTCATGAACAAAAATCAAATGGTATGGGAAATACTTCAAAAAAACAAGTAGGACTTCCTCTTAATGAAAAGTTTCTGCATGTCAAAAGAAATCATCAACAGAAGGAACAAACAACTCCAGGATTTGGAAAAAAAAAAGGTAACCAATAATCACTTAGACAAAGGTCTGCCTATATCTAGAAAATATAAAGAACCTAAAGAATTAGAGCTCCAAAATTTAAAGACCCAATCCAAAAATGGGCATCTAAGATGCGTAAAAACTTCTCAAAGGAAGAAATACAAGAAGCAAAGAAATACCTGAAAAAATGCTCCACAGCACTGGCCATTTAAAAAATGGAAAACAGAGATACTCTTTCTCATTCCATAATAGCTATCATAAAGAAATCAACAAACAACAAATGCTGAAGAGGTGGAAGGGAAAAGGTTCTTTCTCTACTGCTGGTTGGATTTTGGACTAGTACAATCAAGATGGAAGGCAGTGTGGAGACTCCAGAAAACCAGAACTGGAAATCCCATTTAATCCAGCTATTCCCCTTTTGAGAATTTTCCCAAAAGAACTGAAAGCATTGTACACAATGATACATGTTCATGCATGTTTATAGCAGCATAATTTGTGATAGCCAAATCTTGCAAACAACCAAAATGCCCATCATCCAAGGAATGGATGAAAACGATATGGTATTCTTATGCAATGGAGTATTACCCAGCTATAAAAGAAATATAAATTCCAAGCCTTCATAGGTCAGTAAACGCAATTAGAGGCTGTACTCTTAAGTGAAATAAATCAGGCGCATATGTGTAAGCATAATATTGTCTCCCTAGTGTAAGAACCTGAAAGAAGAAATAAAACCTGTAAGGTATAACAGATATTATAAAATAAAAGGAAACAGGGTGCAGGGAGATGGCTCAGGAGAATAGGTGCTTGCTTGGCAAGTGCAAGGGCCTTAATTCAATCCTTGATTCTGCCAGCCCCCCCCCCAAAAAAAAAGAAAAAGAAAAGAAACACAACTTAAGTATTAAACAATGAAGATGAGAGAAAAGAGAAAGGTAGAAAAAAAAGGTATGAGGAAGTGCATCCAAGTATATATACAGGATGGCTGAGGAGACTACACTAAAAACTTCCGTTAGATTTTAAAATAACAGTTAATGTGTAGAATTTTCCACTTGGCTGACTCTCTATGCTATTTGCAAACTAAGCAACTACATTGAGCACAACAAAAATCATGCTTGAATACCTGTGACGTTGGTTATCTAAATGTGTACTGTTCCTAATGTCACACCAATTATTAATGTATTTTCTTTAAAATAAATTTTTTAAAAGGATAAAAATATGAGAGACTATAACAAAAATTTGAGATTTCTTCAAAGCAAGCGGTAATATGCAATCATATGTCCAATCTTTCTGTATCTGTTAATCTATAACTATATCCATTAATCTGATCAACAGATTTGATGATAAAAATAGATAATAAATCAACCATTGTTAATCATCGACTCTTGATTTTTTGTATGTGTTTTGCAGAACCAGGGATTGAACTCAGAGCATTGCACTTACTAGGCAAATGTTTATTCTACTAATGATCTCCCTGGCCCCTATTCTTGTTTTGAAAATCAGTAACATATGTATTGCTATATGCTATCCTGTTTCTGAATTTTTATTCTTGCTTTTTTTCCTTTTGAAAAAATTAAACTAAATAAAAAATGTGTTGGATGCAGCCTTCAGTGCCCATCCATTCTGCAAAATAAATGAATAAATTTTATGCAAAACTTACTGAACATACCCAAAGTAAGCAATTAAGTTGAGACAGTAATAAAGTATCTACATACCAGAAAACAAAACAAAAAGGATCCACAACAAAAAACTCATTACCTGATGAATTCATTCATAAATTCTATAAAATTTTAAGGACTATGTATCACCAGTAATTATCTCTCTTCAGTGAAATTAAAAATGATTCATTACTTCCAAATGCATTTTTGAAAGTCAGCCTTATTCCAGGCTCCAAAGCAGACCAAGATCCAATTGAAAACAAACAAATAAAAAAGCATAGGCCAATAACTTCTGGTAACATAGATGCAAAAATAGTCAATGAAATATAAGCGAATAGGTTACCACACATTATCAAAATGATGATCATGGCCATGTAGGCTTCCTAATAGAGTTCCAAGGTTGATTCAGTGTAGACAACTAAATAACTGTAATAAAGCACATAAAGAGAAGGAAGTACAAAATTATATTATTCTTTTCAATATATACAGAATTCATTCATGTGGGAAGGTTTCATTTGACAATCAAGACAAAATAACTGATACTTTTAAATTAAATATTCCTCTAACTTCTCTGTGAA